>MCJB01017113.1:20658-47136 GCA_002018475.1 Nicotiana obtusifolia
GAATTCCTAAGGGTTAGGGAGAGGGGATTGGTCTTCTCCAAACTAAAGTGGGAAAGCTTCTAAAACTTCCTCCTTCAACTAATTTCGAAATTATTTCTTAATTACACTAATTCTAATTAGTAATTCTTAGGTAATTTCCTACTTAAGTAATTACTAATCTTTGAGCTTGTAGGACCTCGTGCTAAAACTCAGAATTTTCACTTTCGTAGATAATTCTTGGCTTCTTGTGCTCACTTAAAAAGCTATCCGCCTATCGAGTCACATAATTTCACTCACCCCGAAGAAAACTATTGATCTTGTGAACTTGAAAGGTCGCTAAGGAACTTGGTCAATTAGAGGAAGCCAATTTGAAGACAAGTTTGAAATCCTACCCGAAAATTTGGGTGAACCCGAGACTCATTCGAAAAAGTGAGAGAGAGTATTTTTGACTAACCTTAACATATTCTCTAGTCTTGTTTCTTTTGCAGGTACATACATGGCTATGGAAGGAGAAAAGGTTGTGACTGACATTACTTTGGCCGACCTCTGGGCCGAAGTAAGGGCATTTAGCGCCCGAGTGGAGAACATTGAAAGATTCTCTAGCAATCAGAAGCATGCCGGAGAAGGAACTAGTGACGGTTCCACCGTTAGACCCGAGCAGTTCGTGGAGTTAGTTCGCCAAAACGAGCAGAGGGATGGAGGTGCTCAAAATGTCAGGACCGTGAGGATTCCCCGGGGTGTCATACCACCATTAATGCCAGCCCGGAGAAACATAGCACCCGTCGAGGATATGAGAGCAGCCCGAGAGGATGATCAACCCGAGTTCGAGGAATTTGAAGATGATGATTTGGGGCCACGAAATCTGAGAGTAGGGCAACGGAATGGAGGCCGAGACTACATGGGAAGACGTGGTTATGATTATGGGCCGAGAGGGAGGCTTAGAGGTTTTGGTGGAAGGAACTTAGAGTATGAGTTTGATGAGTATGCTGAGCATTATGAGGACACCCAACCAATTTTACCAAACCGAGGGGGCCGAGATCATGTCTGAGACAGTGGGTTGAAAAGCGTCAAGGTTACTATCCCTGCTTTCAAAGGAACTAGTGATCCTGACCGATTTTAGAATGGAAGCGTCAAGTTGAGCGGATATTTGAAATTAGTAATATGTTTGAGGAGAAGAAGGCTACATATGTCATTGCTGCTTTCGAGTCATATGCTTCTACTTGGTGGGAGGCTGAGAAAAGATCAAGAGTTAGACATAACTAGCCTGCACGCATAACATGGGTGGAATTGAAGCAAATAATGACTCGTAATTATGTGAACCTACGGCACAAGCAAGAACAGTTACAGAAGTTGTATGATTTGAAACAAGGGTTGAAGTCCATGGAAGAATACTATGAAAACTTTGAGCAGATTCGTTTATCACTTGACATGGAAGACGAAGAAGAAGAAGAGGCTATCATCCGATTCAAGAATGGGTTGAATAATGATATCTCCAATAAGTTGAGGCTACATGTGTTCATTGCTCTTCATGATGTGTTCTTAGCTGCCATGGAAGCCGAAAAGATGATTAAAGAAAGCCGGGCAGCTCGATATAAAGGGGGTTCCGATTCCACTATCATACGTCGAAACAAATAGTGGAAGACGCCGAACAATGGGGGAGCAAGCCAAGCCCGAGAGCCTATAGCAAGCCAAAACCAAGAGCCTAAGAAGCTAGCCCAAGCTGCGGCACCTGGGGTTGAATCTAAGAGATCTGGAGGTAATTCTAAGACCCAACTCAATTCCCCTAGTGCATCTTCTTTTCAGTGTCACAAATGCAAAGGCTATGGACATTTCGCTAAGGATTGTCCAACACGAAGGACCATATTAATTCTTGATGATGGTACTGTGTGTGAAGAAGAAAGTGAAGAGGAGATTGAGGAAGATAAGGGGACGGAATTGGTTGAGTGCGGCGAAGAGGAGTTGTAATATGAGGGAGTGAATATGTACTTAGTGGTGCGTAGGAACTTGAGTACTATGAGCATAAAGGAGGAAGGATATGTGCAGCGTGAGAACTTGTTTCATGCTATATGTAGGGTTAAGGGAAGGTGTGCTCGATTATAATTGATTCAGGTAGTTGCACTAATGTAGTGAGCCACATGTTAGTGACTCAACTTGATATACCTACGAAGAAACATCCCCATCCCTATCGGTTGCAGTGGTTACGCGAATGTGGTGAGTTGAAGGCGGTAAATTAGGCACTTATTAAGTTCAAGGTGCGATCTTATCAAGATGAAATCTTGTGCAATGTAGTGCCTATGGAGGCGTGCCATTTAATGTTAGGCAGGCCTTGGTAGTTTGGTAGGTGTGTTGATCATGATGGAAAGGCCAACACTTATACGGCCAAGCTGGAGGGCAAGAGTTATGTACCTAAGCCCTTGACACCTAAATAGGTTAGTGATGATTACAAGCGCATGCGGGAGCTGAAAGAGGCGGCTAGAGCTAAGGCTCCAATAGAGACAAAAATCGAAGCCGTGAGCCCTGCTAGCACATCAACCCTGCCAGGTAATATTTGTGCCATGATGCAACCAGGTGAGTATTTGGTAGGTAATTATAGTTCTAAACTCTTAATTTGCCTAATTCATAAGGGTGTTTACTTGAGTTTTAATGATGAAGTTTCTACTAACGTTCACCCCTTGCCTAGTGTTTTTGATTATGTTTTGCAGGAATATGTGGACATGTTTGCCCCGCGAGGAGTTGGTCCATTCCAAGTGTTGCAAGAGATCAATAAAAACGCCTATGTTATAGACCTACCTGGTGAGTATAGTGTTTCTAAGACATTCAACGTTTCTGACTTAACTCGTTCTGTTGTAGGTAGTGCCGCTTTGAAAGATGAAGATGGTTCGATTTCGAGGACGAAATCTTCTCAAGAAGGAGAGAATGATGCAGGCCAACCCGATCAAGCTACGTTCATGTCTTGGAAGAAGCTACATTCATGCTATGGTTGCACAATGATGCAAGAAGCGGGTAGCATGTCGGATAAGACAAGAAAAGGCATTGGTTAGCCTTGGAGAAGAGCTAAGCGTTCACACATCTTGTGTTGGATGAAATATTTGTGGATGATGTACATTTGTGTTTATGTTGTATTATTGTGTTGCTACGGAAGACATTAATTCTTAATTGTTTGGTCCTGCGTGACTATTTTTTAAACTTAGCCAAATTGTGGACTTTTTGTTAGTTATTTGTTTCCTAGTTGATTTAGGTTAACTAGTTATTCTTTTCCTAGTTGATTTAGGTAAAGGCTCAATCTATATAAGCCTAAAGACTTCGTTATTTTCAGAACCTTACATCAATTTTACAAGAAATTTTCAGCCAAGCCTTGTGCTTCCAATGTGTGACTTTAACTTGTCCAATTTTGGTGTGATTCAAAATTGAGCTTGTTCCTTTGTTTGATCGAACAACTTGCAAGATCATCGTTATCTTGAGGGTCGTTCGTATAGTATAGGTACTCCTTGATTTCATCAAGAAGGTAAGTAGACTAGTTCCTACTTGTTGTCTTGATAATTCATAGAGCGTCTTGCTTCTATCTTTTATTTTCTTGTTTTCGCTTTTAATATTGCATCAGCAATTTAGCAAGTAAGATGTAGAACAATTACTAAACAATTTAACTAATGCATTTAAGGCTAGTCTAACACAATTAAGGATGATTTAACTATGAGAATTTAGAACATAATATGGCATTCCAATTAAAGCATGGTAATAATCTAAGTAGCCTAAACCGGTCAAATACTACGTACAACCCGTGCACCCACTTGTCACCTTGCGTACATAGCTTTCACTTAGCACAATTGAATCAAATAATACCAATCCTAAAGGGTAATTCCCCCACACGAAGTTAGGCAAGACACTTATCTCAATTAGGCCAATTCAATACTCGAAAATAGCTTCTCCCTTACAATCCGCCTCCACACTGCTCAAATCTAACCAAAATCGACTCAATAATATCAAACAATGCTAGGAAATTCAATTGCAATATATAAATTTAAGATTTTTACATTTTCCCCAAAAAGTCAAGTAAAGTCAACCGGGGGGGCCCGCCCGGTCAAAACCCGGGTCCAATGGTAGATTTCGTCTACCCATGACCCCACGAGTTCTTATATGTGAGTAGTTTCAAAATTCAAGTCCAAACCAACTCTCAAAACTCAATTTCTTATTTTTTTCAAAACTTGACAAAGTTTCATAAATTTCCACTTTGATTCACAGGATTTTGATATTAAAATCTAACATATGTTGATGGAATATGATTAGAACTAGATTAGAATAACTTATCCAAGTTTTGTAGGTGAAAAACCCCTCTCCAACTATTTGATCAGTTGCAAATGTCGCAATTGCGAACCCTCGCAATTGTGAACAAATCCTCGCAATTCCGACACTGAAAGCCTGAGGGACTCTTCACAAATGCGAAGGTTGGATCGCATTTGCAATCATTGTTGCCCTCGCAATTGCAATCCTAGCCCATCCCAGAAGAGTTTGCAAATGTGAACATTGGGTTCGCAAATGTGAACCCAGTAGGCTTGGCCTGACTTTGCAAATGCAAACCAAAATCTCGCAAATGTGAGATCAAAGGCCTGCAAAAAAAAAAAAAACCAAACATTCAATCCAATCAACACTTCACTAAGCGTCCGAAACTCACCCGAGCCCTTGGGACTCCAAAACAAACATTCACACATGTCTAAAAACATCATATAAACTCGTTCGTGCGATTAAAATACGAAAATAACATATAAAACAACGAATTGAACTCTAAAACACATGATTTTCAAAGAGAATCTCAAGAACTTCTAAAATTTGAACTAAGCGTCCAAATCCTTCAAATCGTCTTTGAAGGACACCAAATTTTTCGGACAAGATCCTAATGCCATAACGGACCTATTCCAAGTCCCAAAAATCAAATTCGAAGCTCAATAGCTAAAAGTCAACCTACGGTCAAACTTTTCAACTTAAAATTGCCCAATTTCGGCAAATCAACACAAATCAACCTATGGACTTTCAAAATCAATTACGGGCATACGCCCAAGTCCGAAATCACTATATGAAGCTATTGGAGTCATAAAAATACAGTTCCGAGGTTATTTTCAAAAAAGTCAAAGTTTGGTCAAAATTTTCATATTAAAGCTTCTAAGTCTAGAATCAAGGGTCCAAATCAGGCCGAAAGTCTCTCGGAACAAATTTAGTTAACCCCGCAAGTCATAAAGACATAAACACACAAGTGTGAAGCAATAGAAAGGGTAACGAGACGCATTTCACAGATCGACCGATCGGGTCGTTACACCTTCAAAACACGATACGTCTATCTTTTATTTTTCTTTTCAAGATATTCATTCAAATTGATAGCATTTTTATTTTAAGTGCTCTCTAATTATACCTTTTTTTGGGCTAGAATCTCATGCATTCCAAACTAAGTATTTTTATGAGGGAAGGATTCACTTTTAGTATTATTTTAATTTATGTAAATGGTTATTTGGTCAGGTTGGGTTGGATCATTCCTATTTGAAGAAAAAAATACAAAATTGATCGAAAAATGATTGCATTCGCTAGCCAAAATAATTACAAACACACACACGCACGCACGCGCGCGCGCGCGCGCACACACACACACACACACACACACACATATATATATATATATATTAAAAGTTATTATTTTTTAAAGCGGCTACAAAAATATATTCCTCTATTTTAATTGGATTATTATATAATCGATCGAAAATAATAAAACAAAAAACTGGAATAAGAGAATACTAATGGAAAAATATGTTTTTCGGTTATTATGATTTTTGTGTGAATTAATAAAAGTTTTTAATTTTTGTGTGAAAAAATAAAATTGTATAACTTTCGTAAAAAAAACATAATTATATGACTATTTGTGAAATTTACCCTAATAAGATGTTATTTGTTTCACAGCAGAGAAGGTTATCCTGTTTAAAAAGGTCATCCTTCAATTGTTTAACAGCCTCCCACGAAGGAGCGGGCAGACCAATCGGAAGTAGGTTAAAGTAGTTAGCAGGAGAAAGAGTCGTAGAAACATGAGCTTCTCTTTTTCCATGACAACAGTCGCGACTATAAAGTGGTGGGGTTTACCAGGTAGGTATAATTCAACGGGACCCTATCCCGTCCTGTGGTCCTGAACAAAGGTTCCATCCTGAAAATAAAAGAGAGCCTTCACGGAAAAACTGTTGGAACGAGATCTCTCATACAAAAAGACATGAGGGAGAAGAAGGCTAAGCTGCCCCTCTGTTGTCTCGCACACCAAGGCAAAAAGAGATTCAACAGTCGGCTGGGGAACCGGAATCTAAGCATACCAAGACTCAGGATAAGGAAGGGTAAGGCATCTAAGAATAAGGCAGGTAGACCCATACTCAGGCAAGAAAGAAAGTCTCTTACAGAAAAGGCAGGAAGAAGAGGCCTCGCTCTACAGGAAACCTAATAGAATGGGCTACTTCTTAAGGTGGAATGGACCACTTATCATAGAAGAATCTTTCTTACATCGATTACTGACTATACGGACAAGGCAAGTCAAAGCAAAGCCGATGCACCTGATACGACTAAAAAAGAGAGCAATGGTCCAAAACCCCAAGCAATTGACCAGGAGAGGATCATCGGGAATGGACATCTTTACTAACCCCGGGTTCCGTTAGAGTTTAATACTTGCTCATGCGTGGACTGTTCTTTTCCCTGAGGAGGACTTGTTGCTGGAAAATTTACACGAGAGAAAAGGGGATCTCGTGGATGGACAAAAAATTTAGTGCATACCCTATTCTTCAAAACCTCAAAAGCCAAGTCAAGCCTCTCCAAGACATTTTTATTAAATGTACATAAGTAACAGGTCATATATTGTACGAGTCAAGCTATCACTAGCGGTATTCTCCACCAAATTAAGCAAAGTCTCTCATACCCTTTAGTATTAATAGGGGTTGTCTCCAAATCCAATTTCCTAATACCCTCCCCATTGTATGTGTAATAAATTGTGAACCAGCAGCATAAAATAGGGATGGTATTGGAAGGACGTTGGATTTGGAGACAACCCCCATTAATACTAATGGGTACGAGACTTTGCTGATTTATGGTCTGTTAATTATGTACAATTAATAAAATGCTTAGAAAGGCCAGGCTTGGCTTTTGAGGCTTTGAAGGAGGAGTTATTTGGGCATTTGCATGAAGCGTTGAGGAAGCAAGGTGGAGAAGCAGGAGAGAGGAGCAAGCTTCCACCTCCTTCCTCTGAATCCGTGGTATGACTGCATTCTTATTGGTGACCTCTTGCTTTGGGATTCAAAGGATGATATTTATAACATGATCTTACGTCATAAAATGTCTTTTTCTCCTCTTAAAATGACCTTTTACCAAGATTGCTGCATGGTGGAATGTAACTCCTTTCATTAATTCCCACATTCTCCTTTTGCTTTTTTAAAAGTAGGAAAACCGATGTATGTATGTAAAAGATAGAAGAAAAGAGAAAATGTACGTGTAACGATCCGATCGGTCGTTTTGTATAAATACTCTTTGTTACCTCTTTTATTGTTTCACACTTATGTGTTTATGTCTTTATGACTTGCGGGGTTAATTAGTTTCATTCCGGGAGGTTTTCGGGTTGATTTGGACCCTTGATTCTAGACTTAGAAGCTTTAATTTGAAGATATTGATCAAATTTTGACTTTTGGAAAAACGACCCCGGAACTGTGTTTTTATGACTCCGACAGCTTCATATCGTAATTTTGGACTTGGATGTATACTCATAATTGATTTTGAAAGTCCGTAGGATGATTTGTGTCGCAATTGCGAGAGAAACAGT
Organism: Nicotiana obtusifolia; assembly: GCA_002018475.1. Classification (NCBI taxonomy): domain Eukaryota; kingdom Viridiplantae; phylum Streptophyta; class Magnoliopsida; order Solanales; family Solanaceae; genus Nicotiana; species Nicotiana obtusifolia. The sequence goes on from MCJB01017113.1 coordinate 28,463, forward strand.
GATCGCAAATGCGATCCAAACTTCGCATTTGCAAAGAGTTCCTCAAGCTTTCGGGGCCGCAATTGCGAGGATTTGTTCGCGATTACGAGGGTTCGCAATTGTGAACCCATGTCGCAATTACGATATCAGCATTTGACCAAATAGTTGGGAGACGGGATTTTTGAGTTCATTCTCTCATTTTTGAACCCTAGACACGGTAGGCGGCGATTTTTAGGGGGAATGTTTGCCCACAAACTTTGGGTAAGTGATTCTAATCTAGTTCATATTCCATCAACATATCTTAGATTTTAACATCAAAATCATGTGAATCAAAGTAGATATTTATGAAACTTTGTCAAGTTTTGAAAAAAATAAGAAATTGAGTTTTGAAAGTCGATTTGGACTTGAATTTTGAAACTAATCATATATATGAACTCTTGCAGTCATGGATAGACAGAATCTACCGTTGGACCCGGATTATGACCGGGCGAGCTCCGGGTTGACTTTTGTTGAATTTTAAAAAAAATATTAAAAAAACTTAACTTTATCTATTCCAAATAAATTTCCTAGCACTGTTTGATGTTATTGAGTCGATTTTGATTTGATTTGAGCCGTGTGGAAGCGGATTGTAAGGAAAAAGCTATTTTCGAGTATTAAAATCGACCTAATTGAGGTAAGTGTCTTGCCTAAATTTGTGTGGGGGAACTACCCCTGGGATTGGTATTTTTTAATTCAATTGTGCTAAATGAAATCTGTGTATGCAGGGTGACGAGTGGGTACACGGGTTGTACGTAGTTTTTGATCGGTTTAGGCTACTTATACTATTACCATGCTTTAATTGAAATGCCATATTATGTTCTAAATTCTCATAGTTAAATCATCCTTAATTGTGTTATACTAGCCTTAAATTCCTTAGTTGACTTGTTTAGTAATTGTTCTATATTTTACTTGTTAAATTGCTCTCATGCTTTAGTTGAACTTCTTGCCCCTTTATTGTCACATGTTATCTCTTCATTGTTGATTATCAATGTTGAATTAATTGTTCATGTTTCCCCTTTATTTGTTGACTTCCGTTATTTGATACTCATTGTTGAAAATTATTTCCTTTATTGTGAGTTAGTCTTATCTAATATTGTGGTTACCCATTGTTTTCTTATTGTTGATTTATTTGATGTTGAGGTTGTGGAAGTTGTTAATACATTGAGGCGATGTTGGTTATTGTTGAAACATCTATCCTATTGAGCATTTTCCATCGATTATTATTGTTGACATTCTTGTATACGCTGTGGTGGAGATATGGGCTATTGTTGTGAAAACATTGATATTGTTGTTGTTGGCAAGTTGTGATATGTGGGCGCTTGTGGTGCGAGTTGTTATTGTGATATGATATTGATGTGCATGCTGCGGCATAAGGCTTGGGTTGATGTGCGTGCAGCGTTATAAGGTGGGACTTATGTGCGTGTTGCTTGTAGGGGAATTACGTGAAGTCACGAGGCATCATAAGGTGGGCTAAAGTGCATGTAGCTATTTCGAAAAAGCTGTTTTCAAAACCTATTTTCAAATGTAAGTCTCACGCGGCGGTTTAAGGAAGGATCGTGATTGAAATTGAGAAATGTGAATATGAGGCAGTACCTCGGTTGTTATTCTTGATTATACGAGGCGGTACCTCGGTTTGATTTCATTATACACGAGGCGGTACCTCATTGTGTTTCTTGTTGTTATTTCATGTTACAAAGTGTTGTGGAAGAAATATTTCTTGTTGCTTGATTCGTATCATTCTAGTAGTTGTAGTCTATACATGATCTTTGTATCACTTTGGTCGCCTCTTCCATGCTAATTCTACTATTGATTTTCCAGTATTAGATCATGCTATCATCTTGTTCCATATTAGTTGGTTTCTTACTTCCTATTTTATATCCGTATTTGATTTTATACTGTCTATTTCATATCCTAGTAGGTGTCTTGACCTGACCTCGTCACTTCTCTACTGAGGTTAGGCTTGATACTTGTTGGGTACCATTGTAGTGTACTCATATTATGCTTCTGCACATCTTTTTGTGCAGACCCAGGTACGTCTGCTCGTGCCAGTAGATAGAGATTCCTGCTAGCTGTTTTATCGGAGACTTCAAGGTATGCTTGCTCGGCGTCCGCAGGCCTCGGAGTCACCTTCCTTTATCCTCTTTTACTATTGTATTTACTTTCAGAAAGTGATGTAGTAGTTACTTTTGTTATACTTTGTAGAGCTTATGACTCGGTTTCACCAGTTTTAGGATGTATAGTGTGAGACTAGATTTTCGGAAGGTTTATACATATTGATCAGTTATTTTCCGCAATTTGGTAATTCACATCTGTTAAGTTTTTATTATTGTTAAGCTTACTTAGCTGTAGAGACTAGGTGCCATCACGATATCCTACGGAGGAGAATTGGGGATGTGACAGTATGGGGAGTAAAAAAGATACGAATAGAAAGTCAGAAGGATTATATGCCCTTATTGAACATATTGAATTTTGATTTCAACTTTTTCTCGATATGGTGGAAGAGATCATGAAACCCATATATTACTAATATATAGAAGAGCGGGAGAAGCAGGTCGAGGTCGTCATGTGTGCTTGCTACTAAAGGGTATTTTGGTCATTTCATGTTACTCCTAAATTTTGCTAAAAGTTAACGTCTGTTGGATCAACTTGACAACTGGTGCAAATCCAAGAGGTCTACGGTACTTCAGTATGACAGATAGGTCACTCTCTATCTCTTTCTGATCCTCTTCTTTGCTTTTCTTTGTTTGCCTTCTGATTTGTATCTTTCAGCGAAGAATTAAATAGGTAATTTCAAAGTCCATAACTGAATTTGCTACTTTTGTCTCTCTTCACTCAGAATTCCATAACCTTCTTCTTCGCTGTAAGAAAGAATTGGAGTTTGACTTGGATTTTTGTAGGTTATTAGTTGGTAAATTAACATAATCACATGGTTGACGGTCACTGCTGATCTTTGCTCAGAATTCCTTTGGCTTCTGCTTCTTTGTTGTAACAGAAAATATGGGTTTCGCTTGGGTTTTTGCAGTTCAGTAGTTGCTCAATTGATATAATCACATGGCTAAAAGGTTAGTTTATTGTTCTATCTTTTTTTATTATATCTGACTGTGATTGTTTTATTTTTGGGTTCTTGCTGATTTGTTGCTTGAAATTAAATTGTAATTTTATTTTAATTTTGTGAAATTCAAAAAATACCTTGAAAGAAATTGGGATTTTCGTCGACTATCTAAGTATTCTCCATGTTTGTTTATGTTTGAAGGTTTTTTGTATTTTGACGAAGAGTTATAAATTGGGGATTTAGAATGGATGAAGGTTACTTTCTTGGGTTTAAGCTATAATTTTAGTCTGCTACTGATGTATTTTATTTTGTTGATTTATTTCATTTTGTTATTCTGAGTTTACATGAAAAGTGAGCCGGTTCTTAATTGTTTGAAAGTTTTGTACATGACTTCGTACTTTCGAGCTCAGTGATTAGTAGCTTATATATACAAATTCGATAGATCTTGTTTGGTGTTTTTGGATTTGTATGGTACGGTAAATGCATACTTGTAATTTTTAAGATTCTCTCCTAACAAATCAATATTCTCTTCCCTGCCCAACATTTAGGAAAAATTTTCTTAAGAACTTGGAAGTCTATGAGTCGTGATGTTTTTGCTCATTCTTTTCTGGGATGTTTTAGCTATAAATATCGTATTTGTCCCAAATATTTTTGAAGTGGAATAAAACAAGATACAGAAGTCTCACTGTTTTTCTGCAGATTGTAGCCATATCTGTTGGAAATACTGAGATCATAAGAACAAAGTATACATTAGGAATTGTTGTCACCTTTTTATTGCATACTTGAACTTGGAAGCATAGATATATTTAAAAAACTTGACTTTGGGTGACCAAAAAAAGATTTTGAATATGTTATTTCGAAAGTGATTATCAAAGTATTCAATCTCCATTTGAAATTAAATATAAATACTTGTGGATCTCGGTGAGTAATCATATAAACATAATTTGAATGTGCAACATGTAGCGTATCTTATATCACAATATATTTGACATGTAAAGAAGAAAAGAGGATGCTTTATAGCTATTCACCAAAACAAGTTTAACTAATTATCTCATTGTTCATTTTCCAAGCCATCACTGAAACATTGAATCTATCTATGAAGCTCTATTCAAAATTTATTTATTTGGGTACTTTGTTGATGTAGTTGTTGAAGTGCATTATCTTCTACACTCTCTGATGAACTACTATTGTTCATGTATTGGATTTTGTATTTATCTGTGACGACCCAAAGGGTCATCACTTATTTTTAGATTGAATTCAGTGTTCCGAGACTTAAAAACCTACTAAACGAGGGAGTAGCAAACTACACCACCTACGGCTCTTTGCTGTTACTGTCTTCATTTCCAAAAGAAAAACGCAATTGTTCCTAGGAGATGGTTTCATACAATAAGCTTTCCGCTTGTTGTATATCTCACGAGTTCTACAAAGTTGCTACAACCAACCCCAACAGAATTGCAGTGATTCAAGCTTTTGGGGGTCTCAAAATCGCCAAAGAATTTCAACTCCTTTGCACGGAAAATAGCGACGGAGCAACCCGCGAGACGTTTGAAGAGTTTGTTTCTTCCAAGATGACGTCGGTTAATCCCCCAGTTTACGAAGGTGATGAGTGCTTCACGTATTCCGATGTTATGTCTGCCGTTGATTCTCTTAGTTCACGGCTCCGTTGCATTCTTGACGGTGATGATGACCCTAATCTTGTGAAACCATATTCAGATTTGAAGCCTTCGGACACAAAGTTTCAAGGCGAAGGTTTGTTGGAATCTTGAATTTGGTTGCAAAGCGAGGTAAGTATCCGGTCTAACCTTAGCTTGAGGGATTAGGAGTTGTGTCCTATTTGTTAATTGCTTCTTGTTGAGTACGACGTATAGGCATGTTGACGAGTATCTATACGTTGGTGTCGAGCATGACCGTGAGTCTTAAACGGATAGTTGTTGTGTGATTCTTGTTCAAATTGCTGAATATTGTTCTTGGTAGTTTTATGTAGAAATGGGAGTTCACGTGAGGAATTGCTACACTGGTTTCTTCGTTACAGTTGTTCCTCTTTGTTATAGGTTTAGATTTCTTCTATAGGTATAAAGTCAATTGCTAAATAGATTAGTTGAATAAGGATTTATTAAGAATTAAAGGGTCCAGTGTCATATTAATGGGTCATGTTTAGACTTAAAACGATGATAATTGGATTTGGAGATTAATTGTAGATGGAACTGTTTCAATTGTGGGAATATGTTAAAGCCTTAATTGATGATTCTCGATGTTGAGCAAGAATTTATCGTGGACTTTAATTATAATTGAGTATTGGCATTAGTTGAACTGAGTAGAAGTTGAGTTAAGATTGGTTATAGCTGATTCTCCCTTGCCAGGATGTTTGCTTTAATGTTATTGTTCCCTTGCCGGGATTTTTTTGTGATTTTTGTGATGACTTGTAAATGGGAGCGGGTGGTACGCCTACCACAAAATATGATGAAATGGGAGCGTGTGGTACGCCTACCACAAGATATAATGAAATGGGAGCGGGTGGTACGCCTACCACAAGATTGACGAAATGGGAGCGGGTGGTACGCCTACCACAAGATATAATAAAATGGGAGCAGGTGGTACGCCTACCACAAGATATAATGAAATGGGAGCGGGTGGTACGCCTACCACAAGATATGAGAAATGGGATCGGGTTGCACGCCTGCAAAAGATAAAACTGAAAGGGAGGTTGCCTGTATTTCATTTTATTCGTGTTAGAAGTTAAGTTGTAGTTTCCTTATTATTCTTTGATGTTTTGTTTTATCTGCTACCCGGAAGCATGTTTCCCTTCCCCAGCTTTAATTGTTTAATTACTTCTATCTTCCCGCTGTAGATATGTGTGTGTATATATATATATATATATATATATATATATAAAACTGCACAGGTCTATCTGGAGTAGTCTTAGCCTCGTCACTACCTCGCCGGGGTTAGGCCAGGCACTTACCAGCACATGGGGTTGGTTGTGCTGATACTACACTCTGCACTCTTTTGTGTTGATCCCAGCGCTGTAAATTTCGGACCATAGTGAGCTTCCAGCTTCTTGCTTCTCAGGCGACCCGAGGTAGTCCTGCAGGCGTTCGCAGGCCTTGGTGTCTCCCGCTATCTATTCTACCTGTTGCTTTTATATAGTCTCAGAGACAGTACTTTGTTATTTCTTTCAGACTCTTATTTGTAGTACTCTTAGATAGTCTGTGAAGCTGTGACACCAAATCTTGGATAGTTTCGTTAAGGAGATTTTATTAGCGGTATTTTAAAGTCTGAAATTTTATTATTCCGCTCATTAAGTTATGCTGTTTATTAGTTGTTGGTTTTAAGTTGTAATGAATTTAAAAATGGAAACAAGGCAAATAATTATGTTGATTGGCTTGCGTAGCTTTCACTAGTAGGCCATCACGGCTCGCGAGGGTGGAAAATCCGGGTCGTGACATTATCTTTTCAGTTGGTAATTAAGGCCAATCATTTCTTGGTAAAAAATAAAAAACTGCAATAGTTTGTATTTCCCGCATTTTGACCTTTTGACTGCTTTGTTTCACTGTTTGATTTAGTAGTTCACACTAATTGTTTGCGGCGTTTGGCAGTAGCTGCTTAAAATGGTTTTAAAATTCTTATGAACCATCATATTGCCTTACCATAAGCAAGTGCAAGACACTCTCCCTCTTAATTTGTTCGAGCACTTTTGCCTACAAATTTTACCTGTTGGTGGCACTAAATAACACTAGATTAAAATGTTTTTCAGGAAACCACACCGTTTTTAGTTTCATTAGGACACTTAATGCTCACTATCTAAATACACGAGTGTATATCTAGATTAAAATCTTTTTCAGGAAATCGCATAGTTTTAGAAGGGTTTTGAATGAGGAGTTTGTGGTAAGGAGAATTTTGAAAGAAGAGGAATGTTGATGGTAGCTTGCTGGTGTTATTAGTTTTCTGTGGATTGTAAGTATTTTACTGCCTTGATACCAGATATATAACTTCAATGTTGCCGTAAACTTTTTCTACTTTTCTACTTATATATTCTTACTAGTTACTACTCTAAGCACTTTCCTGGGAAGAAGACAACATCATCTAGATTAAATGGCATCTTTTTTGCTTAAATTTTTCTTCGATCACATTTGAAATCGTATAATACAAAATACTGCATTTTTGGTATAATACATACACTACTTTTCGTATACTTCTCTAAAAAGAAACCTATTTCCTTTTGGCATGAATGTTATGTGGTCGAATTAACTTTGAATTTCTACTGATCTCTCCCCCTATTAGAAGATATTTCTATTGATAAACTTGTGATGCATAACAATGAAGTTTTTTCAAAATAGGTTTTATTTCTTGGACTTTTCTAATGTGTTTCCTTTTCTACACATCTAAAGGAACAACTTTTCCTACGGGAAGAAACACTGAAGCTACTGCCAACGAGTCTAAAAATGAATCTAAGGTAAAAAAAATTTACTCTTCCCTGATCATAAAATTTGTTCTGTTGATTTATGGTTTATTTTCGAGATTGTAGTTTCTAATTTTTAATTTGGATTTAGTTTAGAATGATATACTAATGATCTCGTGTATGTTTATAATGAAGATTTGGAGGGATAGGGCTATGGTTATTTTGGAACTTGTATTTTCAAAGGTTGTATTTGGTAAAATATTGGTTATATTGGTCTATCAGTGCTCTATGCCCCAGATATATGTATCTTGAGAATTCAAAATTTTCAAGATAGTGAAATAATTGTTAAAAATTAATTCCTGAGTTAGCACTTGAAAGGTCTGTGAAAGAAAATGAGAAAGAATTAAGTTTCTTCTTTTCATTCTCTTAAGACAACTAATAGTGCAGCTATGGCAGTTTGTACCCTGTTTATTTTCATGTCTTCAATAATTTCCTCTAATCAACTTAAAACTATTCGAAATTTGAAAATAATTTTTTCTTCTTCCAGTGGTGTAAAAGCCTTAATATGTTTAGTAATTTGACTATTTTTTTATATAAATTACCAATAAATATTTAGAAGCTTCGTCTGTCCTTGTGCTCTCTTTCTATTGTACACTAAAACGATGACACTATAGAGGCAAATTTATAAGTCATCATACAACATCATTGAGCATACAACATGATTACCACTATTGAATTCTTTGTTTTGGTTGTCATCTTATTTACCTAGAATAACAAATACATACTGTTTGTAGAACATTTTATATATAGAAATTGTTGTTACTACAGATTTGATGTTAAAGTTTTATAGATTGCTTGAACTGCAGATGTCGATTGATAAAAAGCATTTACCATCACCTTGTTGTCTGCAGAAAAGGAAGCAACAATACTCAATAGAAACTGTCTCTAAAATTAACCGTAGGAGACATGATCTGTACAAGCAGTTATCAGTTTATAAAAAAGAGTCTCTTTTAACGCAACACCGATCAAAAAAACTTGAATTAAAAAATGGTCAGACTGCGCTACTTGAATATACCAAACAAGCTGTTGGGCTTGAGTTACGTATACAAAAAACTCCGACGATAGTGGAGCCACTATGCGTTGCTGGGAAAGGTTAGAAACCAAAAAAGATTTATTCGAGCAAAAGACACATTCACATATATACTGTTTGTTGACACAAATAAATGCATGTATTTGTGTGTTCTTCGTCGTGATTGTATTTAAATACAATTTGTTCTTACTAAACACATTTGGATTTGCATATTAGCAGGTACATCTTCGGTTGTAGGGGCAGTAGCTGATTGTTACAAAGGAAAAAATATAACTGATCACTTCTCCGTTTTGAACATGGTAAGTGAGTGAAAATATGTTTTTCTCAGTTTGACTGTACTGTCTTAATGTATTAATTAGAATTTTTGTATGCTAGGTTCGACCACTGGTGTACCCTGTGAACAACATCATGCAGAGACATCTGCTGTCATAAACAAAGGTTTGTCTCAATTTAATCTTACAACACCACTTGTTGCCTCTCTCATCTCAACACTAATAGGATTTATTGTTGCAACTAATATACACAGGTTCTAAATCAAAGATAATAGGTTGGAACTGGAACATTAGAGAACTGCCCACTGATGCAACCAGTTTAAAAAATGTACCAAACTGTAAATATTATGGAGTAAAAAGGTTTGAATATGAACCGCCAGCATTTTATTGTAGCAATGGTTCAGTTAAGTTGACGTCACATGAAATGCCTAATGAACTCTTGAATTTATATTTAGGCAATACCGAAGAATCTGAATACTTCCGTACCTACCTTAGATTATACAACAATATGTTTGCATTTACTCCGCTTGGAGTGAACTACGACAAAGTTCTAGCAAAAAGAAACCAAGAAATTTATACATTTAGAATACAAGGACAAATGTATCACTTTATAAATGATTTAATTCCAACAAATCAGCGGCTAAGAAATTTACAGTTGTATTTTTACAATGAGAATGCAGAAATATTAAATCAAGTGGCTTCCTCAGATATACTTCTGTATTGGGTAGGATACAACCGAGCATGCAAGGAAGGTCGGGCTCAAGTGTAGTTCAAGACCGGATTACTTTAAATCGGGATCAGCATTTCGGGAAAGAAAGCCTGAGGTCGAGCGTCATTAGATTCGGAACCGGAGCGATCGAAATAAGGCAATCGACACCGATCGGGGAAGATGCATTTTATGGTAAAAGGATCAGTTTCATATACGGGAAGGCCGGAAATCTCGCGGAATACTGATATCTCGGCGGGAATCACGGTCTCAACCATGAGAGACGTTAGACCAGTGTTTCTAGGGATATTCCATCCTATAATTAGGTTGATTTATCTTGTAATTAAGTCTTTTACCATATGTAGAACTCTCTTCTTATTTATAAAAGGGGGATGCAACTTCATTGTATAGACACGATATACACACCAGAATACTGATTATCATTTTCTATCTATCTCTTACCAAAGTTGTTTATTTTTCATTACATATTGCTCCATTACAGAAAATTCGTTCCACCTCAACGGTTTGATCATTTCTTTATTTACTTAAGTCAATTATTATTTTTACTGTTATATTTTTCGTTGTACCGAATTATTTCACGTATTCTTTACACCGCGAATAAATTCAATTGTTGCTCGAATTTTAGAGTAAATAGTTTGGCGCCCACCGTGGGGCCAAGGATAATAGTGAATTTTTGATACAATTCTCTGTCACACACTATTTTACGCTTGTTCTTTGCAGAATTTTCTATTTTTTAGATTACAACATAGTCATGTCGCACTCACTTCCCATCAGCAACGAGTTTAACCACCAAGGCGAAAACAACGTTATGCCCGGAAACGAGGTCCCGATCGACGCCAATTCTCAAATGGCGGTCGATACCGATCAGACCTCAGACCCGTCGAACAGCGTTCGGGGGGAACACCATTTAGGGATTCAACATAATGGAGGAGATGAGATTAGCCTCAAAGTGATATTATACATGCTGCAAGCCCAGCAAGCCGCCATAGCTCAATTACAAAGCCGCAGTCAGATTCCAGACAGAGTCGAAGCCATTTCTTCTCGAAGGATAGCTCCTCAAAATGAGCCAGTCACAGCACAATCGGACGAAAGCGATTCGGGAGTAAATTCTGGAATCATAAAGATGCTCGAGGAGCTGACTAAGCGGGTTGAGTCGGGTGAAAAAAGGATCGAGGCTAACGACAAAAAGGTGGAAACCTATAATTCGAGGGTACACCAGATCCCGGGAGCACCCCCGGTGTTAGAAAGGTTTGGACTCAAAGAAGTTCGTACAAAAACCTTTCCCATCCAGCGCTGCTTTAAAACCGATACCAAAAAAGTTCTGCATGCCGGATATCCCCAAATACAACGGGACCTCGGATCTAAATGAACATGTAATGGCGTACACTTGCGCTATAAAAGGGAACGATCTCGAAAACGATGAAATCGAGTCCGTCCTTCTGAAGAAATTCGGAGAGACCTTGTCCAAGGGAGCAATGACATGGTATCACAACTTACCACCGAATTCCATCGACTCCTTTGCCATGCTCGCAGATACCTTCATCAAGGCCCATGCAGGCGCCATTAAGGTCGAAACAAGAAAGTCAGATTTGTTCAAAGTCAGGCAAAGGGACAATGAAATGCTGAGAGAGTTTGTATCGCGCTTTCAAATGGAGCGAATGGATTTACCACCGGTCACCGATGATTGGGCAGTACAGGCCTTTACTCAAGGGCTCAATGCCCGAAGTTCAACGGCATCTCAACAACTCAAACAAAGCTTGATTGAATACCCGGCTATCACTTGGGCAGACATACACAATCGGTATCAATCGAAGATCAGAGTAGAAGATGATCAGCTCGGAGTCCCATCGGGGTCCGCTTACCCCACCTGAACTTACGATCGGACTCCGAGGGACAATTATCGAGAGTCAAGGTCAAACCGAGATAGACACCGACCATACCCAGGAGATCGAAGAGCCATTCCGGGGGGACACAAATCCCCGAGACAAGAAAGAAAGAACGGTCCTAGCCAAAGGAACCGGGGACCGTTGCCGGGGAATAATTTCGAAAGAACCAATAATCATCAAGAAGCACCCCGATTGTCCGAGTACAACTTTAATGTCGATTCGGCAACTCTTGTGTCAGCTATCGGTCGCATTAAAGATACCAAATGGCCTCGACCATTGCAAACGGACCCTGCTAAAAGAGATCCTAACCTAATATGTATATATCATGGCATACATGGGTATAGAACGGAGGATTGTTGGCAGTTGAGGGAGGAGGTAGTTCGGTTACTCGAAAAAGGGCATCTTCGAGAATTCTTAAGTGATCGAGCCAAAAACCACTACGAAAACAGAAACAGACCAGCAAATCAAGAAGAGCCGCAACACACGATCAACATGATAATCGGAGGGATAGATGCACCCCAAGGACCGATGTTGAAGTGCACAAAAATATCTATCACCCGAGAAAAACGTACCCGGGATTACGCAGCAGAAGGAGCTTTATACTTCAGCGATATGGATACAGAAGGGATTACACCGCCCTATAACGATGCCCTGGTGATATCGATAGTGGTGCACAAAACCCGGGTGAAACGTGTGCTTATCGACCCCGGGAGCTCAGCTAATATAGTTCGGTCTTGGGTCATCGAACAGTTGGGACTGTCAAATCAGATTATCTCCGAGGTTCGGGTCCTCAACGGTTTTAACATGGCTTCGAAACAACTAAAGGTGAAATAACACTAATGGTGAATATCGCTGGGACTATCAGGGCAACGAAATTCTGCGTAATCGAAGGCGACATGAGATACAACGCCTTGCTCGGAAGGCCTTGGATACACGACATCAAAGTTGTACCTTCAACATTACATCAAATGTTAAGATTTCCATCGGATGAAGGGATCGTCACCGTTTGTGGGGAACAACATGCTGCAAGGGAGATGTTCGCAGTGGAAGAGGCAGCGTCAAAACCTACCGTTCTTTCCCAGAAGACCAAATAGCAATCAGAGAGGTCGCCCTCGATAGACGGGGGTGAACGGGATCAGCTTGACGCCGATGATTACGGGGTCCCCCGATCATTTATTGCTCCGGATGAGTCCGACGCGACCAAATCGACAATCGAAGAGCTCGAACAAGTTTCAATCCGCAACGATGCACCCGATAGAAAGGTATACCTGGGCTCGGGCTTAAACTCCAAGCTCAGGGCCAAATTAATTAATTTCCTTTCAGCTAATGAAAATTCCTTTGCTTGGTCCCATCTAGACATGACAGGCATACCACCTGAAATTACAACACACAAGCTGAGCGTTGATCCAAAATTCCGGCCAATCAAGCAAAAGAGGAGACCCCAGTCCGAATCTAAACAGGCTTTCATCAAGGACGAGGTAACTAAACTTTTGAACATAGGGTCCATTCAGGAGGTTAAGTACCCAGAATGGTTAGCTAATGTAGTTGTAGTCCCTAAGAAGGGGAATAAGCTTAGAATGTGTATAGACTATAAAGACCTAAACAAAGCGTGCCCCAAAGATTCTTTCCCCTTGCCCAACATCAATCGCATGATCGATGCTACCGCTGGCCACGAGACTCTTAGTTTTCTCGGCGCCTACTCTGGATATAACCAGATACAAATGGATAAGGATGATCAAGAAAAAACATCCTTCATCACTAAGTATGGCACCTATTGCTATAATGTGATGCCTTTTGGGCTTAAAAATGCGGGGGCTACTTACCAACGCCTAGTAAATAAAATGTTCGAAAAACAACTAGGTGTAACAATGGAAGTTTATATCGATGACATGTTGGTTAAGTCCCTGCGAGCAGAGGACCATTTAAGTCATTTGCAGGAAACATTCGATGTCCTAAAAAAATACAACATGAAGTTAAATCCGGAGAAATGTGCATTTGGAGTAGGCTCGGGGAAATTCCTTGGCTTTATGGTGTCAAACCGGGGAACAGAAATCAACCCTGATAAAATTAAGGCCATCGAGGACATAACGGTAGTCGACAGTGTCAAGGCCGTACAGAAATTAACAGGCCGGATAGCAGCACTAGCCCGATTCATATCGAGGTCGTCGGACAGGAGCCATCAATTCTTCAACTTACTGAAGAAGAACAACAAATTCTCATGGGGGCCGGAATGCCAATACGCATTGGAAGAACTAAAAAGGTATCTCTCTAGCCCGCCTTTACTACATACGGCAAAAGCAGGCGAGCAGTTATACCTTTACCTCGCCGTATCGGAGATAGCAGTGAGCGGGGTCCTAGTCCGAGAAGAACAAGGTACGCAATTTCCCATTTACTACGTCAGTAGAACACTAGGAGAGGCCGAAACCAGGTACCCACACTTAGAAAAATTAGCACTCGCACTATTGAGTGCCTCTAGAAAGTTGAAACCGTACTTCCAATGATACCCAATATGTGTGGTGACGACTTACCCGCTTAGAAACGTTATGCATAAACCCGAGTTGTCAGGTCGGTTGGCCAAGTGGGCCATCGAAATAAGTGGGTATGATATCGAATATCGACCCCGAACCTCGATAAAGTCTCAAGTACTGGCCGATTTTGTCACTAATTTCACGCTGTCGCTCATCCCCGAGGTCGAGAAAGAACTATGACCAAATCGGGGACTCCTTTGGGAGTACGGACTCTGTTCACAGACGGCGCCTCAAATTCGAAAGGGTCGGGGCTAGGCATCGTACTTAAACCCCCGACCGGGAATACGATTCGAGAGTCTATTAAGACTATAAAACTGACTAACATGAAGCCGATATGAGGCTATGATTGCAGGTTTGGAGTTAGCCAAAAACTTGGGAGCAGAAGTAATCGAGGCCAAATGCGATTCCCTCCTTGTAGTCAACCAAGTAGATAGAACGTTCGAAGTCAGGGAAGAACGTATGCAAAGGTATGTGGATAAACTTCAAGTCACATTACACAGGTTTAAGGAATGGACCCTACAACATATACCTCGAGAACAAAATAGCGAAGCTGACGCCCTCGCCAATTTAGGCTCGTCGGTCGAAGCTGAGGAAATCGACTCTGAAAAGGTCGTACAGTTATTAAGGTCGGTCGTGGAGGAAGGCCATGCCGAGGTCAACTCAACAAACTTGACTTGGGATTGGAGAAATAAATATGTGGAGTATCTTAGTTCGGGCAAATTACTATCCGATCCCAAAGAGTCAAGAGCGTTACGCACAAAGGCGGCCCGATTTTGCTTGGCCGACGATGGAACCTTATATAGAAGAACATTCGGAGGTCCTCTAGCCATATGCCTTAGGCCTGGAGACACCGAGTACATCTTAAAAGAAATACATGAAGGAACTTGCGGCAACCATTCCGGTTCCGATTCATTGGTTCGAAAAATAATTCGGGCCGGCTATTGCTGGAACAACATGGAAAGATATGCAAAGGAGTTTGTACGCAAGTGCAGCGCATGCCAAAAGCATGCACCAATGATCCACCGGCCCGGAGAAACACTACATTCGGTCATATCACCATGGCCATTTATGAAGTGGGGCATGGACATCGTCGGTCCCCTCCCTCGAGCACCAGGTAAAGCTCAATTTATCCTTTTTATGACTGACTATTTTTCTAAGTGGGTGGAAGCACAGGCCTACGAGAAGGTCAGGGAAAAGGAGGTGATTGACTTCATATGGGACCATATTATTTGCCGGTTTGGAATGCCTTCAGAAGTCGTATGTGATAATGGCAAACAGTTCGTCGGCAGTAAAATAACTAAGTTCTTCGAAGATAACAAGATCAAAAGGATATTATCGACTTCATACCACCCCAGCGGCAACGGTCAAGCAGAATCGACCAACAAAACCATTATCCAAACTTAAAGAAAAGGCTAACCGACGCTAAAGGAAAATGGAGAGAGATGCTGCCCGAGGTTTTATGGGCATACCGAAGAACCGAAAAAACCAGTACCGGGGCCACCCGTTTTCCTTAATGTATGGCACCGAAGCATTGATACCGGTCGAAGTAGGCGAACCAAGCATCAGGTTTCGATATGCAACTAAAGAGTCAAACCGGGAAGCTATGAACATCAGTCTGGAACTTTTGGATGAAAAGAGGGAAGCTGCTCTAGTCCGAATGGCAGCCGAAAAGCAAAAAATCGAGAGGTACTACAACCGAAGAACCCGTCTCCGATATTTTAACGCTGGAGACTTGGTACTTAGAAGGATCACACCCAATACCCGAGACCCCAACGAAGGAAAATTGGGACCGAACTGGGAAGGTCCCTATACTATCTTGAAGGTCACCGGAAAGGGGTCTTACAAGCTCGGGACTATGGATGGCAAGCAGTTGCCAAATAACTGGAACGTGAGCCACTTGAAGCGGTATTATTGTTGAGGTAATTTATTTCATTTTTTCTTTTGTTTCTTTTGTTGATACTAACTCATGCAGGAGGGATCAGTATCAAACCAATAAGCATAAGGCAGTAGGACTGAAAGCACGCGTTGCACTCTTTTTTCCTTCGACCGGTTTTGTCCCAAATTGGGTTTTACGGCAAGGTTTTTAATGAGGCAACCAGAAATCGTGCTAACATAGAACAGTCATTCATCGGAGTTCACAAATTTGATATTCGACTCTAATATTGTTCTTGAAATCTTCATCTACTTACTTCGATAGCAGGGGGACTTCACAAAGATCGCTAGGAACCAATGTAAAGGTCAAACGGTAAGAAGAGCCGTGCCCGAATAGATCGATCTGCCCCCCTCATTAAGCAAAGATGTACAAGCATATGAATATTATTAAAGTCTTTTGGAATCAGCATTGAGTTTCTAAGTCCAAGGTCTTCTTCGATTATCATCGCGTTATAAAGAGTTGACATTGTTAAAATATGCATACTGGATTCGAAGGGGAGTAAGACCTAACAAGGCAAACCCCATAATCGATTACTAGGCCAAGGCCATATTGAGTTAACAAAACTCAAAGAGAAGTAAGACCGATTCAGGCAACCTTCGTTTATGAAAGGCTAAAGTCAAACTAGACTAAAATCTGGAGACTATCGGGGCTTGCCGAGGCAGGGCCTCGAGTCTCTAAAATGGGGCTAAGGCCGAATTAATTTATTGAAAGGGACCCAAATTTTGCTAAGGCATAGTCCCAATTCATTAACATCTCAAAAGCATAGCTTATTGGTCAAAGGGGGGTAGACAAAGCTCGTTTAGCCCATTCCGAATTTGAAATAAGGCCAAGGCCAAGTCAATCTTAAATTTGCCGAAACCGGTTCAGTACATTAACCGGTCAAGGTTATCCCGAGATACGAGCTTTATTTAGTTGATCATAGAAAAATTTGTAATCCTAGCTAAGGCAGGAAATGGCGGGACATGAGATTTGCAGAACAAAGTCAAAATAATATAAAGGATGTTTATATACAATGAAGGAATTCTTTTATACGTTCTGACCTAAAAAAAAACAACAACAACAACACTTCTACGGAACAACATCAGTCGGAGCCGTCTTCATCTTCCTCGGGGAAAGTTTGCTTCCTCATCTCAGCTTCGATCCTCGTCGCTTCAGCGACTTCAGAGGATAGATCGAAACCCCGAGCTTGCAGCTCCTCGAGAACGGTGAGGCGAGTCTGGCATTTGATATACTCAACCAGCATCTTCGATTGCTCCTGGGCGGCTTCGGCATCAGCTCTATATTGAGCTATCAAATCCTCAGCATCGGCCTTAGTGGAAGCGATCTTCGACTTTGCTTCTTGCAGTTGGTTGACCAGAACCCCCTGATCCTGGGTAAGCGACTCAACTTGGTGCTGGAGAACTCCAACCCTCTCCCGCGCCTCCGAGACTTGTCCTTCTAAGCGAATTTGGAGGGCCTCTTTTTCCGAAGTCAGAGTCTCAGCCATGGCTTCCAACCGCTAGTTTCAGCCTTAGCCTCGTTCACTTCAAACCGGAGTCGGTCTAACCGATTGGTCAGTTGCCCCAGCTGGTCAACCTCTTTGCTGTGCTCCCTCCGCATGAAATCTAGCTCGGCTCGACATCTCGCCTTCGAGCCGCTGACGTTGTGCACGTTCCTGCGTCATTCCTTCCTTGATCCGAAGGAACGCCTTATGGTGAAGCACCGAAGACTGCAAGGTATACATATTGAGATAGTTAGTGCAGACTTAGGGATAAGATATTGGGTATAAGATATAACATATAAGGAAGCATACCCTGTTCGATGCCTGTTGAGCTTCGTTGAATAAGCATGACCAGTCCACTGCATTCATCGCGGTCTGGTCCTCATCGGTCACCAAGCAATGCAGATAGCTGGCCACGCCTACCGGTGCACCCAATACTCGAGCATCCTCAGGGACGGCAAATGTTATCACCCTTTTCCGATCGGGGTTAGAGCTCGGAGCAGGAAATCTGTCGACCAATTTGGTACCAACAGACACCCCACTCATCTCGGCCAGGGAACTCCTTCTTGGCACTTCAAGCCCGAAGGTATCAACCGATGACACCTCATCGAAGAATTCTTCAAAGGCTCCAGCTGCAACCGGACCTTTACTCGGTGTATGCATTCTTGCAGCCTAGGCATCGTTCAGAGTTGCCTCTGAAAAGAAGGTGAATCCATCGTCTCCGGGATGTCCGAGACTCCTTGTGTTGCCCCTCCTGTGCCAGCCCGAATCTCAGTTCTCATTCTCGTCTCGAGATCCTCCTCTCGAGGAGTGCAAGCTTCACCAACGGTTGACTCGGGGACTGCACGAGGTGGCTCATTGTTTAAAGTTTCGGGGCTCCTTTCCCCATCGGAGCTATCGCTCACTTGGATGGTAGGGTCGGTGACTGTGACTTTGCGGGCCCTCATCTTTTTCCTGCTTTTCCTTTTCTCGGGCTCTACAGGACCGAGAGCTTCTTTTCTCTTCTTCCCCCCTTCTTTCTCCGAAACGGGGAGAGGGCGAGGAGCTTCCTCACCGGTGGGTGTCGACATCATTTCGGCATCTTTCGAGAGGCCTGCAAAGCGAGATTTCAAGAGTTAGAGCTGACATCGATTACCCCAAATGAGAAAGACAAATATGACCGAGCTCACCTTGATTTTTGGCCTCACAAAGGCCTTTCAATATTTCTCGCCAGGCTCGCTCCGAGTAGGTCCTTTGAGCCACTACTCTTCGGACCCAATCCTCCACGTGTTGAATTGCGGCCGGCGTCT
>MCJB01017113.1:47716-84286 GCA_002018475.1 Nicotiana obtusifolia
AAGAAGGCTTCTCGACTTTGAAGTCGGAACCGATAAAACACCCAACTGGTACAAAGGCCTTCAAAGGAGGTTCCGTGGAGGTTTCCTCAAGGCGAACAGACTCAGCCTCTTTAGCAGGATGAGAAGGTGAAGATTGTTGCTTCTGAGGAACAGATTTAGAAGTTTTGGCCATGGTGATTGAAGCAATAGAAACGAAAAGCGAAGAAGTGTAAGATGCAAGAGAGATTTTGTGATGCAAAGATGCAGAAAACTAGAAGTAGCAGGTTGTTGAGCAGCGTAAAGGTTTGGAACTCAAAGAGTGAGGGAAGTATTTATACTTTCCCAAAAGCGGCGTTTCAAAGCACGAGGTAAGGGAGCATTAAATGGTACCTGCAGCAGTTGCAGGGTTTGCAGTCAGATAAGACAAGCAATTATTTCCTTTGGCAACTGTCACGTGCGTCATGGCGCTGCCGTCACACACCAGTAAAAGGTTTTCTAAGGTTGAGTGATTTGATGCTTCGAACTTCGTGTCATGCTCAACGAGTATGCTGTTGTTGGACCCAATTTCGAAGTACGGCGATTCATATCGTTTTTTGTCATTACTCTCCAATAAACGAGGGGACTATCTGTATTGGGTCGGATACAACCGTGCATACAAGGAAGGTCGGGCTCAAGTGTAGTTCAAGACCAGATCAGCATTTCGGGAAGGAAAGCCTGAGGTCGGGCGTCATTGGATTCGGAACCGGAACGATCGAAATAAGGCAATCGACACCGATCGGAGAAGATGCATTTTATGGTAAAAGGATCAGTTTCATATTACGGGAAGGCCGAAAATCTCGCGGAATACTGATATCTCGGCGGGAATCACGGTCTCAACCATCAGAGACGTTAGACCAGTGTTTCTAGGGATATTCCATCCTATAATTAGGTTGATTTATCTTGTAATTAAGTCTTTTACCATATATAGAACTCTCTTCTTATCTATAAAAGGGGGATGCAACTTCATTGTATAGACACGATATACACACCAGAATACTGATTATCATTTTCTATCTATCTCTTACCAAAGTTGTCTATTTTTCATTATATATTGCTCCATTACAGAAAATTCGTTCCACCTCAACGGTTTGATCATTCCTTTATTTACTTAAGTCAATTATTATTTTTACTGTTATATTTTTCGTTGTACCGAATTATTTCACGTATCCTTAATACCGCGAATAAATTCAATTGTTGCTCGAATTTTAGAGTAAACAACTTCGACTATCGATAGTTGAGAAGCTAATGAATATACTGAAGATAAATCTATATTGTATCTTCTTGAAATCTCTAATACATATCCCTGAATTATCAAACTTTTATATTGTATTGAGAAGTGGCTCTGGCTTTGATCAACGAGTATATAACCTGCCAACTGTGTCAGAAGTAGCAGCATTATGGCTAGAACAAGAAACAAACTATAATAGTTCTGCACCCCATATTCTAATTATACTCACAGTAACAAAAGCCAATTAGTAAATTATTATTATGGTTCTTATGATCCTTTGCAATATCCATTTTTATTTCCTTATGGTGAAAACGGATGGCATTGCAGTATTCCAAAAATCGTACAACCTAGAAATAAATTCAGAAAGCGACCTTACTATAAGACCGAACAGCTTCCGAGTGTCTCTAACATGTGTTCAATTGATGGACTACTTGATATGGAAGCGGATGTTTTGCAAAAGGAGAAACGAAAAAGAAATAATGTTTCTTATCGTGAATACTACTATTACAAACTCCAAATGAGAGACAATGAGGAAAATAGAGTTTTACATTCTAGTAGATTATTTCAACAATATTCAGTTGATGAATTCGTAAAAGTAGAAACTCAAAGGTTAGATTTTGCCACATTTAACCAAGATTTATTTCGGGTTGATGTACTATAAGTACTTTTAGATATCTTAAGACATGGCGAAAGAGAAGCTTCTAAGATAGGAAAATAATACTTTCTTCCAACAAGTTTACGGGTGGTCCGAGAGATATGCGTCAGCGTTATATGGATGCTATTGCGTTAGTGCAGCATTTTGGAAAGCCTGATATATTTCTGACCATAACATACAATCCCTCTTGGCCTGAAATAAAGGAACATTTGCTCCTAACAGACGAAACTCAAAATAGGCTTGATCTAATTAGTCGAGTGTTCAGAGCAAAGGTAGAAGAGATGAAAACAGATATATTAAAAAGAAACATATTTGAAAAAGTTGCAGCCTTTATGTACAGTATAGAATTTTAAAATGGCGTCTTCCACATGCTCATTTTCTTGTTATACTTACTGATGACTACAATTATTAACGCCCGAGACTTATGAAAAATTTATTTGTGCTGAGCTGCCTGACCCTGATACAAACTCGTACTTACATAAGCTTGTTGTTGAACATATGATGCATGGCTTTGTGGTCATTTGAATCCCACAAATTTATGTATGAAAAGAAATGAGTGCAAATTTAAGTACCCCAAGAGCTTCGCTGATGAGACAACGAAAGGAAAGAACTCATGCCCTATTTATAGAAGACGAAACACTGGTAAATTTGTGAAAATTAGGAAACAATTTCTTGATAACTCATAGGTTGTTCCGTACAATCCTTATCTGTTATGTAAATATAATTGCCATATAAATGTAGAGGTTTGCTCTGATATTAAAGTTGTCAAGTATATATACAAATATCTGTAAAGGACATGATAAGATATCATTTGTCTTACACGAAGATAACACAAATATACAAATAGATGAGATAAAAGAGTATCAATCCGCTAGATGGGTGTCACCTCCAGAAGCTACGTGGCGTTTATTTGCGTTTCCTATTAGGGAAATGACTCCGAGTGTTTATCACCTCCCATTACATCTTGACAGACTAAACTTTATCTCTTTCAAAAAAACCGACACAATAGACAGTATTATGAAAAATCCTATAATTAAAAAGACGATGCTGACAAAATTATTTTTGATGAATGAAACAAACAAAGATGCTAAAGAGCTTAAATTATTGTATAAAGATTTTTCACAACACTTCGTATGGTCATCTACCTACAAAATGTGGACTCGGCGACAAGAAGATCACGTTATCAGCCAAGTTGTAACATGTTATCCAATAGAGGAAGAAAGGTATTACCTTAGATTATTACTAATGAATGTGAGAGCATCAAAATCATACAAAGATCTTCTAACAGTAAATGGAATATGTTGCGACACGTTTAGAGAATCTGCGTAAAAAAAAAAGGGTTCTTACACTGTGACAACAACTTGGTTGAATGTATGTCAGAGGCTACATGTTATCAAATGCATTATAGTTTAAGACGTTTATTTGCTACAATATTGGTATATTGCAGCCCTGACAATCCAAGGGAACTGTGGAAACAGTTTGAATATTCAATATCCGAAAATCTTAAGAACCTAGCCAATATAATAGCAAAAGATATCCACCTTGCTGTCCAGAATCACATCAATGATATACTACATTCTATGGGCCGTGATATTAATGAGTTCAATCTTGTTTCAGAAACTATCACATCTTCGAAAATGGCAAATGAAGCGAAGGAAGCATATTTCGAAAGAAACATCATTGTGAGCAACGAAGATTTTTTGTTACATACAAAATTAAATACAGAATAGAAAATGGCATACGACATAATCCTGCAGAGAGTATTTGCCAACGAATCAGGAGCATTTTTCATTGATGGCCCTGGAGGAACTGGTAAGATATTTTATATTGTGCCGTATTTGCAACTGTGAGATCTAAAAGATTTGTAGCATTAGCAACATCAACTTCCAGAGTTGCAGCTTCGATCCTTCCAGGAGGACGAACAGTTCATTCACGTTTTAAATTTTTGATTAATATCGATGAAAAGTTTTCTTGCAATATTAGCAAGCAAAGCTGGCTGGCATTTTTGATTCACGATGCAAAATTGATTGTGTGGGATGAAGTATCAATGGCAAAAAAAAAACATGATTGAAGCTTTAGATTCTCTTTTGAAAGATAATGGACGACAAATGTGCTTTTTGGTGGAAAAGTTGTGTTTGGAAGGGATTTTAGACAAACTCTTCTTGTGGTTCGAAGTGGAAAAAAGGAAGACTTCATTCGGGAAAGCATATTGAACTTCGAAATATGGAATGAACTTGAAAAACTTTGATTATCAAAAAATATGCGTGCGAAAATTGATCCCTCTTTCTATGAATATTTATGCGGATTGGAAATGGAAAAGAAAAAACAAGCATGGATAATAAAATAGAAATTCCGAGGCTTTCATTGTTCTGTATATTACTGAAAAAGAATCGATAGATCTTTTATTCAATATAAGATATCCTGATTTACATACGTCTCTTCACGATTCTTCTTTTTTAACTTCGCGTGTTATTTTGACGATCAAAAATGACTTTGTTGATGAAATAAATGATAGACTTATAGCTCAATTACCTAAAGACGCCAAGACATTTATTGCGATGGACGAAACTGGTGAACCAAATGATTAGAGCCATTTTGAGAATTTTCTACATTTACTGAACCCTGCTGGTTTGCCTCCTTACAAATTAATCTTGAAGGAAAATTGTCTCTTTATGTTACTACGAAATTTAAATCCTTGTGAAGGTTTATGCAATGGCACGCGATTGTTATGCTGTGATTTTAGGAGTCGTGTTATAAGCGCTAAAAGTGCGAGTGGTGATTTTAAAAATATACATGCATTTATTCCTAGAATACCGTTGTTATCTTCAGATGATGAGAAGTTACCTATCCCTTTTAAAAGAACACAATTTCCTGTAAGCCTATGTTTTTGCAATGACGATAAATAAAGCGCAAGAACAAACGTTAGATTATGTTGGTATTTATTTGGCACGAGCTAGTGTTTTCTCATAGCCAGCTATATGTTGCTTTATCGAGAGAAAAGAGTTCAAGTCGTATAAAAATATTAATCCGACCACCTACGGTGAATAACAATGATGACCATTCTACATATAACATAGTATATGATGAAATCATTCAAAATGCCCTCTTATAACTTTGCAACTTTCTTGTTCATATTCCTTGATTGATCGTACATTTTTATTTCAGTGATTTTCTTGTGGCTTGAAATAATTTCTCAGCAATTTTGTAAGCACTAAATAAGAGTTGGCTTGTATACCTACAAATCCTTACTAAACTTTTACTCTTCTGATATGATTTTTCGATGTGCAATATACAAATCAAAATGCTTACATTGTGAAACTTTTCAAGGATCAATCAGTGATAAATCTATAAATACAAAGGCTTGTTACATATTTCCACAATTTTCTTTCTACTCTGTGAAGCTAACCTAGCTAATCCTTACATCAAGGAGAAAATTATTTTCTTAACTCTTTCCTGTGTTCAAATTACACTGTGACACAGCTAGTTCCAAGCCCGGATAAAGTAGGAGGATTTATTGTCTATTAGTAACAACTTTTGATCTCTTTCTAAACTATTTAAAGCCATTATGGTTGATTAATTGGTTCCTGGTTAGGTATTTTACTTGGTGTTGTCGATGGAGTTATCGAGTCACTTCTCAACAGATTCAAAAAATTTACTAGAATGGAATGAACATCGAACTTGCGTACAAAAAAAATTGTAGAGTACATAACAAGAATTATTTCAAATACCATATCAACAAAGGTCAGCTTTAGAGTTTTACTTTTTCATAATATTATTATGTTGAGCAATCTACTTATGTATTACTGTTGTCAAATCGCGTTAAAATTGTTGTATACACATCTTTTTTCAAAATCAACTAAAATTTGGAGTAAAATATTTTCGCCCTACATAGTTTTGTAACTTGAAAATAAAAGCAAATTATCAATTTGTTTATCTAAATGGTCATGTTTCAAACTATATTTGTTGATATACCTTTTTGGCAGAATCTTCTTCATATTAAAAACCGTTAAGCCATGATAACTCAAGGAAGTGAGATTGGAGCTGAAATGAATGATAAGGAAGCTATATCAAACTACACTGAAGGTGCAATAATATTTAAAAAGGCGGCAATGTATTTGCAAAGGTTTCAACCTTTGTAGATGCGCTGCCGTTTTTTTAACAATGATTGTATGCTATTAAAAATGAAACTCCAAAAGCATCTGCTTATCTTTTTCATCTTGAACGCACCAAAAAGAGGCCCTCAATTCTCTTTCTTCTCATCTCTTCATCTTCTCATCCACGTATGCTTTCAGTTTTTGCTCAATTTTCCTGCTATTCTTTTAGATTTTTCCAAAATTTTATCTACTTTTTGTTAAAGCTATTTCAATCTTTGCCCGTTTTTGAAATATTTTTTAGTTGCTACGCATGCTCATGTTTAGCTGCTATCTTTTCTGTCTTCTGATGAACACTTCGGTGATTTATGATTTGGGTTTGCCTGAGTATCATTGTAGGGATTCTGAAACATAAATAGCAAATTCGCTTCGGAAGTGTCTGTTTTCCATTTGTCATACTTGTTTTTTATTGATATTCCTCAATCAAGGTAATGTGTGGTGTCAATAATGAAAATGACATCGTCATTACTTATTAAAGTTTACGTAGGAGACAATCATTCATCTATGCAGGTTTTATGCTTCTTCTTCTATAGCAGTAAATTTTCTTCATGCTTTGTATTTGGATGCCCCATATTGATTTTTGGAAAATTTTTGCTACCATAAAGACTTAATTATTAGTTGTCCTATTTTCCTCTAGGTGTTTTGCCTTTGAAGAATCAACTTTTCCTCTAAGTATTTTCTTTGGAATCTGATAATTTTTTTCATCTATTACCCTCCTCTCTTTCCTTCATTTTCTTTTAGTTCAATGAAGGTGAATTTTCATTAAGTTTCCATACAAATAGGCAAGATTATTTTGGATAACTTTTTTTTCCGTTTAAATGTTTCTTTCAATAATTCACTTGATATTATATAGCAAGCAGAAGTAGGAAAAATACGTGAAATACGGAAAAAATAACTTACATCAGGTAAATGATAAATTATTTCATATAAGCGCACCTCATTAAACTCTTTTATAATAAAAAGAAACCAATCTTGACCCCAGTCCCTAAATCGTTCTACCCAATTCTAGCCTTGCTCATGCTCGTTATTGGTCTTGTGCTAACTGTTTCTTTCTTCATGTAAATGCTCGATCTGATTCATACATTCTTCAATTGTTGATATCTTTTTCTTCAATTTTGTCGCAGATTTGATCCAAAGGTGCCGAGTATATTGCTAATATGTTAAAGTACAATCGTATCATATCAACTCTAGACTTGCGCCCCAATTTCATTGTATGATAATGTTCAATTTGCGTCAAAGTGCATAACTCTTTCCTAATACGGAGTGTAAACTAATTTACTTGGATTTTAGAGGTATCCAATGAAAAGTTGACAACACTCAATTTATGATTTAATAAAATTAGGGTATATAACTCCTTCACAGTATAACCTTCTCTCTTAAAAAAATTTAGCTTCATGCATCAATTTAATTATATTTTTTTTGGTAAATATAGTTTTTATTAATTAGTAAACTATACAGGAACGGAGGGGGGGACATGAACCTTACCTCCCCAAAAAAGTAGATGTACCTTGTCTTCCTAAAGCGTTGACTAAAGGTACCTAGGTAATAGTAAGTGGTTAGATGATGTGCATGTTTGATCATCCACATTAGGTGATCAAATGTACCTAAGTGTCTAAGGCGCGTCAGACCTATAGTGATGTAATGACTATCTATCTTATAATATTGATAGATAGTCATATGTACAAAAGCAAGGAGAAGTAAATCTAGGTCGACTATACAAAATACATATATTCCTAATTCTACTAATTGAGTGAAAAGTAGATTTTTTTGTCCCATTGGAACTACTTTTTGCAAAAGATTTGAATTCTCTGAGAAGTATGTCATGTGGCATGGAAAAGTGCTCTTTCCCTTTGTTTTGACACAGTTGAAGATAGTTATCAAAAGTAAGCCATTTAGTAAAAGGGTGGCAATGGCATTCTCTGATGGAAATGGGAGTCTGGTTGAATCTGTCCTGCTGCTTGTGCAATCTACTGCTGTCTCTCTGGCTGCTGTTGTGCCTTGTGTCACTGAGCATTGTGCTTCCTTTGTACTGGTGCTGACTTGGTGGATTAACTTTTGCTCTTCATGCTGCTACTGTTGCTGCAGGTACTTGTTCTTGATTCTGCTGCTTGCATTTCTGCTGTTGCAATTGAGTTTATTGTTGATGTAGCAGTTTGATTCTATTACGTCTGCTGTTTCTTTGAAGGTGCTTTTGTGTGCTGTGATGTTGCTGAATGTTGTTGCTGATGTGAACACTGCTGGGATTGGTGTTGAGAATGCTGTTCATACTGTTTTGCTGTTTCTTCTGCTGCTAATGATGTCCTTGTGATGTCTGCTGGTGCATAAGCTACTGGTTCTGAAAGTGATGAGGATGCTCAGGGTGTTGGTTGCCAGTGTGGAATGTTTGGATTGTCTGTTTGTTGCTGCACTTATGTTAAAGTGACTGGATATCCTGATGAGAATATGGCTTGATGATTGAATGTCAGTTTTGTTGTTGACTCTAGTGCTGACTCTAGATCTGATTTTGGAAGTCATGTTGTTTGCACTGCTGCTGCCCTTGTTGATAATGCTACTGCTGATATTCTTGTTGCTCTTGGTACTGCAAAGTAATGTTGATCCAGTGTTGATCCAATAAGAAGTGCCTGGGATGTTGTGGTGTTTATGTTTGAAGATTGTGGTGATCCAGAGAGAAGTACTGTTGGTATAGGAACATGGTGATTGATGCAATTGCATTAGACTGAGCACTGGAGGTGCTAATACCACACAAAGCAATTGTGCCAATAACCTGAACCTATATGGACAGTTGTTGCTGATGGTGCCACTGATGTTGCCACTGTTACTGTTATGATTGTTGTTGCTATTCCAGTTATTGTTGATGTTGGTACTGATAGTGAAAGATTGTTGCATTGTTTCCATGATTTGCTGCTGCTCAGATAACCATTGTGTTCTGCTGGTGCTACCTTTGCTTGAGTGTTGTGTTCTGGCCAGATGACAATACTTGCTGTAGTTTTTGCTACTTCTACTGCATTGATGACCACTGTTTCTGTTTCCACTGCTTCTGTTACTGAGATGGATGATTTTTGCATTTTGTGATTCCTGTGTGAGATGTATTGCTCTGTAAGTTTGTTCTGTTGCTTTAGAGGCTAGGGACTGCTTGTTACTCTTGACCATTTGTCTCCCATTCCTACTGTCATTAGTTGAATCTGTTGTCATTTCTGCTTCTGCTGATGTTGAAGACAGTATTCCTGCAACAGTGAATGTCTTGAAGATTGTTGATGCCTCTGCCCTTTGATTTTGTTATCTCTGCAGACTTCTATTTCTTTAACCATCCATTGTGAGTGCTAGTGTTCCTGCAAAAGGATCAGTGAAGTTATGAGAGAATAGGGAGAAGGGGAATGATGCAGTTTATTCTGTTGTGACATTGTGCTATATCTACTATGCTTCCCTTGTTGCATCTGTTTGGTTGGCTGGTGTGACACTGAATTTTGCAGTTGTTGCTGAGTTATTTCTCCATTATTGTTTCTGATGTTTCTGGTCCTAGTTGGCTGCTCTTGTTTTCTTTTACTGTCAATGTTTCTGCAAAATTTCTGCAATATTGGGTGAGGTTGCTGCAGTTTATCATCTTATGTAAAGGGCATTACTTTTTTCCTTTTTGCATCCCAGTTCTCCTGCAAAATTGGAGCTTTCATTTCATGGAAACCAGAGGTTGTTTCTAGCCTATTCTTCATCCAACCCTGACATAGTATGTATCTTGTCATTTTGCTATTTTCACTCTTAAGTAAGGACATTGTGATTTATCAGCATTCAAGATTCTTCTAGCTACTGTGTCCAGTTGGCTGAAGTGTTGGCACTCTATTCTTCCCACTTCCAGTGCATGATTTGCTAGGTGATCTGCCAGCTTGTTCCCTTCCCTATAGATATGAGTTCCTATTAGTGTGAGGGATTCTTTTAATTGGAGGATTTCTTCTGTTTGATCAACTATGCACCAGGGTGGTTTCCAGTTGCCATTTATGATGTTGTTCAGCAGCATGGAATCTGTTTGTAGCCATATGTGAGTGAGACCTTGTGAGTTGCAGTATTTCAGTGCTTCTTTGATGGCTGTTGCTTCTGGTACTGTGTTTGTTCCTTCTGTGATTTCTGTGCCTAGTGCATATATTAAATCCCCTGTTTCATTTCTCACACAGTATCCAATTGAGCTTCTTTCAGGATTTCCTTTTGATACTCCATCAGTGTTGATCTTTACCCATCCAGGCTTTGGCAATTCCCACAATACTTTGCTGAAGTTTATTTTTGGGGTGTAGTTTTCCAGCATGTGTAAGAGGTCACACCATTTGTGAGGAACATTGATTCCTGGTTTTCTGGTTTTGACTAGTGATTGTAGTGTTGTGGAGACTTGATATATGACTCTGCCTATTGTGATTGGTTCTCCATGCTTGTAACTATTTCTTCTTTTCCAGAGCTCCCATACAATGCAAGAGGGAAGAGCCTGCAGCACTGCTTTGATTCTGTTGACTGTTTGTGCTGTCCAGCATTTTGTTATTGCTTGCTGGAGTGTTAGTCCATCAAGTGCTATTCCTGCTCTTTGAAGAAAGTACTTCCATACCTTGGTGGCATTTAGTGTTCCTCTTTTCCAAGGAACAATTACTGCATTTAGTGTTTTACAGTATTTTTGACACATGTATGCACTCTAGAGATTAGGTTTAGTTCTGAAATTCCACCATAGTTTGCAGAAGAGTGCTTTGGACATGTCACGTAGAGATCTGAACTCTGCACCTCCTTCTTCACAAGGAATGCATAAGTTATTCCATGACGACCAGTGTCTGCTGTTTCCTCCAACTGTGCTACTCCAAAAGAATTGTGCAAAGAGCTTGTGGAGATTGTTGATTACTTGCTTTGGAGGATTTACTGCTGATAACAAGTGCACTGGCATGCTTTGCAAAACATGCTTGATCAGAATAGCTCTGCCTCCAATTGAGAGCAATTTGCCTTTCCAAGATTGGAGTTTGTCCTGCACCTTATTAATTATGTCCTGATAGTATATGATCCTTTTCCTGAAGTAGTACATTGGGCAGCCCCGATTAGTGAATGGAAGGTCCTGTCTTCTAATGCCTGTAATTCTTTCAACTCTTGATACTACTTCAGTATTGGCTGAGTGATGCAAAAAGATAGCAGATTTGCTCTTGTTGACCAGTTGACCTGAAGCTGCTTCATATGCACTAAGAACCTCCATTATCAACAGTAAAGAGGTGGCATCTGAGGATGTAAAGATAATCATATCATCTGCATAAGCCAGGTGATTGATTTTTGGACTCTTTCTGGGCATTCCAAATCCTCTAAAATAAGGATTATGATGGAGTGCATTCAGTCCTTTTGAAAGGGCTTCTGCAGCAATGATAAACAGCGTTGGGGATAGTGGGTCTCCTTGTTTGACTCCCCTTGTCGATTTGAAAAAACCATGAGGCTGACCATTGACGAGGATTGAATACCAGTTGTTGCCCATGATGTCAAAGATCATGCCAATGAAGACTTCGTTGAATCCCATTTTCCTTAAAATTTTGGTCATGAATAGCCAGGACAATCTATCAAAAGCCTTGGTTATGTCTAGTTTGATGACGACATTTGCCCCTGCTCTTGTTCTTTGTCCTATGTCAGTGATGATTTCCTGTGCTAATAGGACATTTTCCACTATAGTTCTGCCTTTCACAAATATTGCTTGTTCTTGGGAGATGAGAGTAGGAAGTATGGCCAGCATCCTTTCATGTAATATTCTAGAGAAGATCTTGTTGACGAAGTTGCTAAGGCTTATGGGTCGCAAGTCAGAGAATGTCTCTATCTCCTTCTTCTTAGGTATCAGTACCAAATTTGTGTGAGTTACACATTTTGGTAGTTGTCTTCCTGTGAAAAAAGCAGCAACCATATTTTGAATGTCATCCCCTATGATTCCCCAGCATGTTTGATAGAATAGTCCTGTGAAATCATCAAGCCTCTCCTGCACTGTCCCCATTTAGACTAAAAACTGCTTGCTTGGTTTTCTCTTTTGTTGGGATTTTGATCAGTTCTGCATTTTGATGTGTGTCAATCACTTGCTGTATGTTTTCTAAGATTCTGAAATCAGTGGGAGTGGTTCTTTCTGTGAATTGTTCCTTGAAGAAGTTGATGGCTTCTTCCACTATCTGTTCCTCTTCCTCAATCCGGTTGCCTTCAATGTCTTGAATTCTTCTTAACTGAAGCCTTTTCCTTCTGCCATTTACTAGAGCATGGAAGAATTTGGTGTTTCTATCCCCATCTTTGAACCAAGCCATTCCTGCTTTTTGCTTCCAGAATTGTTCTTCAATAGCTAGGTACTTGATCATTTGTGCTTGCACCTTTTGCAACCTTTCCCTGTTTTGAGCAGTTGAGCTTTCTTCAAATTATTTTTCATGTACTAGGACCACTTCTTCCATACTTGCTATATTTTGAAAGATGTTTCCATATGTAGCTTTGCTCCAGAGTGTTAAAGCACTTTTTAGCTTTTTGAGTTTGTGATTGAAGATGATGAAAGAATCACTTTGAAAGTCTGCCTGCCAATTTTCTCTTTCTACTGCTTCAAAGGTTTCCTGCTTAGTCCAGAAATTAAGGAATCTAAAAGGCTTTCTGATTGTTTTTCATTCCTTATTCAATTGGAGGAAGAGAGGACTGTGATCCAATCCAATTTTGGGAAGATGTGTGATTTCAATTGTTGGGAAGACTTGTTGGAAGTTCTGATTTGCTAAACATCTGTCTAATCTTTTGAAGATGCATTCCTCGTCTGCTCTCCTATTCCACCAAGTGAAGATGCTTCCTTTGAAGCCTATGTCTGTTAGGCAGTAGATATTGATGTAGTG
The DNA here is from genome assembly GCA_002018475.1 of Nicotiana obtusifolia. Taxonomy (NCBI): domain Eukaryota; kingdom Viridiplantae; phylum Streptophyta; class Magnoliopsida; order Solanales; family Solanaceae; genus Nicotiana; species Nicotiana obtusifolia. The sequence goes on from MCJB01017113.1 coordinate 60,611, forward strand.
GTTGAAGTCGTCAACTTCATTGAAGGGGACAGGAAGTCCACCAAATTTCTCTTCTTGATCACTGATGACATTGAAGTCACCCCCTACTAGCCAAGGTATTGTTATACTTTGAGCCAAGTCATATAATGTATCCCATAATTCAATTCTTTTTGTTGCTGTACATTTGGCATAAACTAGTGTGAGGATGAATTCCAATTTTGTGTCTGTGTGCAGGAGCTTCAAGGTGAGTTGTTGTGTAGTGTCTGACGGTGTGTTGATTTCATAAGAAGCATCAATAAAGACCCAAATTTTATTGGAGACATTAGCTATAACCTGTGCCAGACCAATTCTTCTTCTGTACTATTCCATTCTCCTTTGTTGCTGCATTGGCTCCATAATGCCAATGAATTCAAAATGATGTTTGTTGTGAAGTGTGATCAGTCTTTCAAAAGCTTGCATTGTGTTGACTGATATGATATTCCATATGATAGCATTCATTGAGCTTTGTTGGAAAAGGTTAATGCTCTTCTTGATTGAGCTTTTGAAGAGCTATTATTGTCCTTGCTTTGCTTCCTCTGAGGATACAAATTTGATTTTATTTTGTTGATTTGGGTTGGTGAGAGATCTCCCTGCCTGATTATGTTGCTGAGATTCTGAGTAATGTCTTCTTCATCCATGTCTCTGTCAGTATGATGCTTTTCCTCTTCCACATTTCTGGCTGCTGCTACAATTGACAAGTTCTTTGGCTTGAAGATTGCTTGCAATTGATCCCTTATTATGCCTTTCCTGGTAATTAGATCATGACCTGTTGATCTTTCATCTGCTGTTATGTTTATTTTGTTTCATTTTGAGAGTTGTTTGCTCTTTGCTTGCTTTTGTCCACAAGGACAGTAACTTGTTGTTTTGGAGTTCTTCTTCAAAAGTTCCAGCAGTGCCTTCATCCTCACTCTGTAGTCCTTCAGGTATTTTCCCTTCCTCTGAACCTTCTTCCAATTGATTTGCCCATAATTTCCTTGAAGTTTGTTCAGTTTGTTTATCTGTTTCTGTCTCTATGGATTTCTCTCCTGCAGTTTTGGTAACATTGGTGTAGAAACTTTCCAGAATCCATTGTGAGGTGGATTCATTTTTCTTTTCTTTTGTGTTGCTGCTACTTGTTGTTGCTGCTTTCTTAGTTATTGATTGTGTTGTATTTTCTAACTGGGTGCTGCTTCCTTTGGTTGTTTTTGTGATGTTCTTTGCTGAGGCTATTGATGGCTGGGCTGTTTCTGCAATCAAGTTTATTTGTTTTGCTGATTGAGCAACTGTTTCCTTTGTTAAAATAGCTTGATTACCTTTGTTGCTGATGAGTTCACAGTTCAGTTTGTTGCCTGTTTTGGTGTTCTTTTGTGGATTGCTACTGGGCTTCTTTTGTGAGTGATTGCTGTTGGTGTGTGTTGCTGTAGCATTTGCCAATGTTGAACCTGATGTCAAGGTTGATTCTACTTGACCTTCCAGTTTATCTGTGAAGCTCAATGCATTAACTTTACTGCCTGTTTTGTCATTCAAGTGAGAGTAGTTTCTATGGTCACTGCTTTGGATTTGATTTTGCACATTGTCTGATTGATTGTTGAGGGAGTCTGGTGTTTTGTTAGCAGTTAAGGCTGGAGTTGTTGGTTGGCTCTCTGTTTGCATATTAGTGCCTTCTGCTAGGTTCAATTGACTGGTTTTGCTGTTGGTAACCTCTGATCTCAAGGGATTGCCTGAAGTAGGACTCCTAGTTGAGTCCTTCAGTGCTTTATTTCCTGCTGTTGTTAATTCAGTACAAGTGTTGCTGGGATGTCTGTGTCACATTCTTCAGGCATGTAGTTGGCAGCATTTCTGGAATTGCCAATGCTCAATGCATTCGACTGATTGTCTTTGCTGTTGGTGGCCTCAGACCTCAGGTGATTGCTTAAGTTAGAATTCCTTGTCAATTCCATTGGTGCTTTACTTCCTGCTACCAAATCTGTGCAAGTTGCTGTTGAGATGTCAGTATCATATACTTCAGCCATGTGATCTTCAACACTTTTGCCATTGCTAAGACTCAATGCATCAAATTTGTTTGAGACTTGAAACTGTTGGGTATTTGTCTCAATTGTTACTTTTTGTTTCCCATATTTGTGATTTGATTTGTTTTGCATTCGATTGTCTTTGACTTCTTTCCATTGAGGGCCAGAATTGCCTACGACCTTGCCACTTGACAGTATCAACATTGGAGTTTGTTGGTCTTTTACTGCTACAGCTTTGCCCTTTGCTTCCTTTGCTCTATTAGCCTTTGCTGTTCATCCATGTCCGTATCAAGAATTTTCGGGTGTAACTTCCAACATTCTATCATCTCATGCCCTTGTAGCTTACATTGTTTGCAGTATTTTGGAAGGTAATCATACTGTATTTTGACCCATTCCGTTCTGATTTCCCCTGTCGCTTCATTTTCTATGTCTAGTCTAACCTTTTTGGGTAATTCCGCTAACAAATCCACAAGAACCTTTACTCTTGCACAACTAGGTCTAGTCTTGTTTATTGTTGCTGAATCCAAATGCAGTGGCTTACCAACAGCAGAAGCAAGGGAAAAAAGGCATTCCTTTACATAATAAGTGGGAAGCAGGTGCGGGAAGGATATCCATGCCATTGCCATCGATGTTTCTTCACCAAGCTTGAATTTAGCATCATAGATTAACTGCCTCATCTGGTATTCATAACCATCTTTGGCTTTGAGGTAGTATGTGCTTTTGTGAGGTGATTTTTATGAAATCCTCCCATAGAGATAATCTGATGAGCACGTGTTTGTCTCTGAAGAAGCCGATATTGCATTCACCCCTGATTCCACACTGGATTGGGATGATTTTCCTCAGTTCTTGTACATCCGGCCACCCATATGAGAACTTGCCCAATATTGCAAATTGTAGACCCTCAATGATGTTCATGCGGGATACCTCTGCTTCAGTGTACTTGACTATGGGTTGTCCATGCATGTAGGTTGCCTTCTTGAAAGGGATTGGATCACTTTTTCTGCTAGGGTTCGTCGCTACAGTGCTGTTCAGTATAGATGGTTTAAGAATTTGAGAGTAGTCTAAGGGTTGGGGTGTGGTCGGAGTGATGGCTGGTGTGAGTAGAGGGGCTGGAGGTGGTCGGCCAGCCGAGATTTCGTCGACTGGCGACGCCATTGTTGGCAATTTGTTGGAGCTTCGAAGTTGTCGTCTCTTTCTCTCACTATTGCCGGACCCTCTCTCTCCTCTTTTTAATGCCTGCCGCATCAATTTAATTTAACTTGGGTGCAGGATGATGAAGCTTGGGGATAATGAAATCAAAACTCTGGTTGCACTATATTTGAACATAAGGTGCTACTATATTTGGTTGAATTCTCCACGTCACTGATCCTTAGCTATTCTATATGGAGAATATAGGTCAAAACATTAGTGTGCCTCAAATATTTATCTATCTTCCTTCCATAAGCTTATTTTGTTGCACGGTTTCTGAGCTGGGGTATAACCATGTGCAAAAATAAATAATCTTTCTTCTATATTCAACCTTATTTTTGCCTTGCAGCTACAACAACAAAGGTAGCAGGGACAGTATGTATGATTTCATGATTATTGTGTATAGTACTTTCTTTTACCTATTATTTAATTCCTACACTAATACAATACTTAAAATATACTTCATAGACCTTTTTTACGCACTGCCAGATATAGCAACTGGGTATATCTGTCAAAGCCTTTGTATCGCAATGTTAATTCAACTTCTCAACTACCCTACTTTGCAGGTATTTTTCCTTGTAAATATTGTACTCTTTATATCGACAAACTATATTTATCGAAATGAAACATGCTCTAATACAAAGTGTTGGGTTCTTTATTTGTTTGATTTCGTTTCCCTTATTTTTCATTGTAAATATTGTACCCTTTACACCGACAAACTGTATTTATCGAAATGAAACATGCTCTAATCCAAAGTGTTGGATTCTTGGTTTGTTTGATTTCGTTTCCCGTACTAACTGTGTTAACAGTGAGATTCCCTCCAATGTCGGTGAAGGAATCCCAGAAAAGGGGCTTTCGAAGCTGGGGCAGAACAAGCTGTTTTTTTGTGCTTCCATATCTATCTCTGCTGAAGGTAAAATTTCTTCATATAGATACTTTCTTGATCATTTTACTTCTTTGCAGTTAAATACTTTTATCTTTATAATATGTAACTATTTATCACGTTATGCTAGAATTGCGGCGTTTCATTATGGCGGAAGGAAAAGTAGACAAAGATTCAACTGAAAAAGTTTCGGACAAGGTTTAATTTCGAGATGAATTAATTGGTAAAGTTATTAAAGATAATGACCATGACCGAATTGTTGCAATTAAGTTACTTTTAGTAGGATGGTTTTTCTAATTTAATAGATAAACCCATAATTCATAGCCAATTGCTAAAGATTTAAGAGGAGTTAATATGTTCTTTCTGCTTTTGTCAATGTGCTTTAAAGAAGAAAATGAAAAATTGCTCATCACTTACATGTTCTTTGTTGTGCTCTTTATGTGTATGATGATATGCTTTAAAGAGTAAGAATGAAAAATTAGCAAGGTGCAAATGATGGTCTATAAACAACAATGTCTTAGTTTAGTTATATGTTTCCCTCCAAACTAGGATGAGGTGCAAATGAATTATAGTAGAATCTTACATTTTACTGAACTAGAATTTAGTGATAGAAATATATAAATGAAGAATGTTTTACTTTTACAACTAAAGATTCTATACTTTTATTGTCAGTAAACAATGCTTCTGTGTCAGCTTCTAATTTTATTAGTTAAATCTACTTTTATTTTTCTTTTGATTTCTTTTGCCATCCAGGGGGTTCCTTTATTTGGATTCTATCATTTGTATTTTTTTAAGTTTTTTGAGGCTTGACCAACATGTACTATTTCTTCGTATGATTTATGAAGTTACTTCTTGATATTTTGTTTGTGATTGTTTTTATTAATTTGCTTTTTAATGGTAAAAGGTCTGTGCTGCTTATGCTGTTTTCAAAGTGTAGTCTACACCTAGTTAGTCAATTCCTTCTTAGGCATAATGTTTAATTACACATGCGTTCTTGAAATATCTTAATTGTTTCAACTCGCTACGAATTGATTTAATTAACTTTCACGTATAGTTATTTTAACATCTTTGCTCTTTTTATTACAGGTACAATGTTAATCATTTTATTTAGAAATAGTTTGATAAACTTGAATAGGATAGAAAAATGTACAGTATGAATTATGGGACAGTTAAATATATTGGTACTCTTTCCTTATAACATTTTGTCAAGCACTTGAAATTTGCTGGTTGCATGCTTTTGAAAAAGGGCCATAAAGGCAATAACGATCCTTTTTCTTAGCTTTCTGGTGAGGGCACAAAGTATGACAGAATAACATATATACTGAAATTTTTTATTTTTCTAGAATAAAAATAAACCTGTGACTCTCTTCTTTATGCAAAAATAATAATCTGTTTTTAGTTTTACTAATAAACTCTTAACATGCAGTGTGATGATCAAAATATATATATGCGATGAGTGTAAACCCTCTTTCGAATACAAGAGTTGTAGAGACCAAACTTCTTTTTAGGCTTTTTGTTGTTTTGTCGCCATGATGACTACTTTTTATTTCCATTTCTTTGTTTAAAACAAAAATATATGTGATGTTTTGATTTGACTTTTGGTTGAATATTGAAATATAATTATGCAAAATACCTTTGGTTTGAAGTTTCACACCTGCATGTTTAGATTATCTTTTGGAAAAAAACAAATTATCTTTAATTTCACAATATATATATATCTATATATATATATATATATATAATTTTTTTTTTTTTTTGCACGTTTGGAAACTATTAGTAGCAATATAATTTTTGGATCCTTGATACCCCTTGTTGTATTCTCGGAAAACTACCGTTCCAAATTACATTGGTTGAATGTAATGAATTTCTATATGATTTTTTCGAACTTCCTTGATTCATTTGTTGAAGCTAGCCTTCCAAATTACATAAAGAAATCCTCTATGTAACAAAGTCTTTGTTTTTGCTAGTTATACTCCCTCTATTTTCTCATTACTATGTTAAAAAATATCTTCCTATATTTGAAAAATATTTTAACTTTAAATTTTCAATTTCACTTGTAATAACAATCTTTCATTTTTCATATAAATCTTATAGCATGTTTAAGACCATAAGTTTCACAAATCTTATCTTATTTTGTAGAAGTTGTGCTAAGTTAAACACCGCCACATAAATTAAAATTGAGGAAGTACAACAAAGTTATACTCCTATTTAACAAAATTTGAACAATATGTATCATATCATACTTATACTTTATTTTATAAGTAGGAAGCTCTAAGTTTAAAGTTAAATTATAAAAATATTTATTAAATGTTGAATGACTATTTTACCCTGATCAAACACTATATACTCCTATAATTAATTTAATTCTACATAAATTTTATTTCTATGCATGCATTATTTCAATTAGAAACGAACTTAAAATGGTAAATGGTTTCCTTGGATTAAACAGTAGAAAGTAAATACCAACTTAAAGTTCTCCCAGTTGCCTTTCCTTTTCTGTGAGTAAAAAAACACATTGATACCAGTGCATGAATGAGAGGATGACTTTTAACTTTCTTTTATTTATTCATCCAAGTAAGTTATAGGCTTTTCAGTTTTTCTTTGTAATTTCATTATTATTTATGATACATTTATTTTGAGTTTTAAAAGTGACCAATATTAAAAGGCCGGCGGGAAGATACGTAGGCAGCGGAAGCATCAAATTCCACAATTGGGCTAAGCGGAAATGATCTTTCCAGCTCGCTGCTTCACCTTGCGAGAACGAACAAGCTTCCTCTATTCTTTGAGTTTCAGGAAGCAATTTAACTTGATTTTTTTTCTTTTTCTTTTGATGATTCTTGAATATTTATGTGTTGACTAAGGTAAAACTGTAGATTTATGTATATGTCAGTGACAGGGAATAACTGAGACGAATATGATCTTGATCTTCCATAGGCTCCAGGCACTGAAGGGGCGTATTCTCCTCCATATCAGTTCCTATGCTCATATAAAACTAAAGAATAGTAGTGGTGCAAGATGATTCTACCATTGAAATGATTGAGAATGTATTTGAGACTGTTTCATTCTGAGCGCATAGCTTAGCTTCTTTCTTGGAATTCTTCTGCAGCTAAGAGTTGCATTTTATATAGTTTTGTTAATTTTATATAATAAGCTGAGGATTTGTCTTTGTAATAGGTTGCAATGGTTAAGTATACATGCGTTGCACGTGTATTTTGTGTCAATTAATAAAAATTGTATACAAATAAGAACGAATTATGCAAAAAAAATCATATAACGTTAAATAAATGTAACAGTCATTTAAATAACAAACAATAAATATCATTCTACAGACATAAGAATAGTATTGGTAATTATAAGTATTTCAGTATATGCGATTATAATATGTTATGTTATTGGAAACCTAGAATCAAGGGCTCTGGCTCACTACCTTGGTCTCTTCAGGAAATTGAATCTCACTCGATATAAAAGTGTGCTTTCTGTACCTAGAAATGTAACCCTTAATAAGCAAATTTCTTGAAAATGTCAGCAATGCTTTATACTGCCAACTATTAATTTTAGTTTCTAACCAAATGCCCGCAATGTTTCATAATGAACCATCATTTATACGATATCAGACGGTTAATTAAATGGTATAAAAGAATGTCAACTTACCTTAATATGTCAATCTAAATATATATGTTACAATCGTAACTTAAGAATTTTTTTTTCTTTTTCTATTTTGCTTTCACTTGATTGAATCGTGAAAGTATTAAAAATTCTAATTCCTTTTTTATACTTACCACATCCTTATTTTTTAATATGTAGGAGTTAATAGAATTATTTTGATTCAAATAATATATAGTTCTCAAAATCATCTTGATTACACTTATTTGTTTTGTTATGTTTGAATAATTATTTTTAGGTGAAAAGTTTTGGGCTCAAGAAGATAAATCGGATTTTAAGTAATAGCATATAATTTCGCTTTGTTATTAATCGTTTCATATGTAATGGTTGACAATCAAAATATTTGGCCATATTTCTTCTCGAAATTCAATTTAAGTTCCTCATCAAATCTTAATCAAAACGATCATTGTGAAAATATTAAATATTTACCAAATTGATCAAAAAAAAAATATTTTATTCATCAAGGAGAGAAGGTCTATTAAAAAAAAAGTTTTTTGCGGGTTTTAAGAAGATATAGTATAGATGTAATAGGCTTCGTATTTGTTGTTTTTGAACTTGACTTGAACTCCATAATCAATATTTTGCAGTGACGAAGTATATATACAAGATCTCGATTTGGAATATAATTCACAATTAATTAGAGTGTTATCTTGGTTCAATCAGCAGACTATCAAATGAAAAGGAAATCTTGTTTATTTTCTGTTTGAAGTGATAATTCAGAATTTTAGGGAGAAAAATAAAATTAGTCTATCTGATACTACAAAATAGTCTTTAGTTTGTTGTTAAATTTAGACACTGTACCTAAACCTCTCCCCTCCCCTCAAACTTGTCCCGAATTATTAATTATATTGTACATCATCCAATAAGAGTCAATCAGCAATTTGAAATTATTTTTGGCGATCGACATCTCACTTTAAAGATCCATATTTTTTCCATATTGGTATCTATATCAATTAGTAAAAGTTTTATATCTAACTACATCCACATGAATATTGTGCATAATAGATTTTAATAAAAAAGAAAGGACTATTGTGTATAAACTTAGAACATATCGCCAACAAGTTGCTTCATATAAACTTTCCTGTCTTTCTTTGTCTTTGTAGTTAATGGTCTACTAACTCATTTATAGTATAAAGAGATCAAAATCCCTTTATAGGTGTAAGTATTTCTTTTCATATACATATTCATTACCTAATTAACAACTACATTGAAGTAAAACAAAAAAATAAAATAAAAAACACACAATAAATAAGAATAACTAATTATCCCTCTAGATTAGAAGATTGAATATTTGTCTACACATCATTTGTATTTTCAGTCAGTATATATTTAATATATGAAAAAACTGTCACTTAATAATAAAATACTTGATATCTATAGCTACTGCATTATGTTTTTTTTTCTTGGGTGAATATCAGAGATTTGATGTTTTCGAAGGAACTTCATTTTTAGCTGTTGTGTGTTTCTCTATCTTGGATAAGTTTGAATAATTAGAAGAACACAATAGATTATAGGAGACATTGAATAATTAGAACAACACAATAGATTATAGGAGACAAGATATCCCACTCAACAATCTAACATTAACATTATTTTAGTTTTTATATGAATGAATCCTATTATAATGATAAAATCAATGAATAATATATATTTTTTATATTTGACTTTCTATCCTAGAAGTGATTCACGTAGTCAAAACTAAATAGCAATAATACTCCATATACTATATGCTAATATAATGAAATTTATTTAAATTCATATTGATTGTAATAATATATAGATTCCTTTACTAAAACTATTAGCGTCACACCTTTAGATTTCCAGCAAAAAGAATAGCAACGGCTTTCTCTACAAACTACAACTTATTTCAACTGAATGACAAGAAACTTGAAACTTTATTGAAAAGAAGTACTTAGACAAACAAATGCAGCAAGAAAGCATGGAAGTTTTTGCAAATTACAAATTTTTAGGTTCGCAGTTCTTGTACATGCCAAATTGAGATGAATTTAACCTACTGTAAAATTCATGCCAATAAAAGTTTCAAGAATTAAGATTTTCGATTGATATCCTATGCTCGATGATGCTTTCAGTTACCTAGGTGAAGACAAAAAGAGACAAGATTAAGGAATTCTTGAATTGCATATAGCCATATGCGTATATTGATGGCTTGGACAAGTGTTCTTTATATAGATTCAAAAGTGGAGCAAAAATATTACATAGAGAATTCAAGATCTTATGGAAAATTTTAGTTGATACATGATAGTCAAAATTTGGATTTCTTACCTGCAGAGTTTAAATAAGGAAACGATTTTAATAACAAAACTTTTAGTTGGTTTAAAGTACTTAAAATTAAAAAAAAAATTTAAATAACTATATTGTCTAATATAAAAGTTATTTTTAAAAGGTAGAAAAGACGAAAAATATTTCACTAAGTGGCTTCATGCTTTTAATATAGTATAAAATAAATAGACAGACAGACAGACAGACAAACAGATAGATAGATAGATAGATAGATATAGAGCTGTCAATATGGACGAGGCCGGGCTAGCCCAGCCCACGTGGGCTTTAGCAATTGACGGGCTGGGCTAGCCCACCATTTTGCTAGGCCTTATAATGGTCAGCCCACCCCAGCCCTACGTGGGCTGCCGACCTTACGGGCCGGCACATCATTTTTAAAAATATAATTTTATATTTTTTTTCTTTAAGTTCTAACCTAAAAAAGATATTTAAAATTTAAAAAATCTTATTGGAAAAATTTCACAAAACTTAATAACTTTTTATATTGTTTTAATATATCAAATAAATACTAAAAAAGTAAAAGACAAGACTATATTTCATTCACTAAAAATCAAAACTCAAAACAAAGTATTCAAGAGAACGTTCATGACGCTTATGAGATGTTACAACCCATATTTGCATATGTTAGCTTACGCCGTAAGTTAGTCTACGTAGATCCGAGAAGAGATTATCTTTGAGATGGTAAGAATTTAGTCATATTGGTCTTAAATGATACAAGGGTGTATAAGAGTGGTTAACAAGTACTAGAAGTCAAACGAATCAAGGATATTATAACTCGTATTTTCGGGTAAATCTAGAGGTGATTAATATTACCAAGAGGTCGTGTTTTAAGGTATTTGAATCATAATATCCGTTTCATAAGTCTTGAAGTCAAACGAGTTATGAAATAAAAGTCGACAAAAGTTGTCGCAACTTACGTTCATAATTTTACTTATACTTTAGGTCAAATGTCACTAAACTTTTCTCCCAATTTACTTGGAATTACGGGGTGATCTACCCACCAAATTCAATATCTATGAGTCTAGCTTCTAACGCATTAAACCGTTTGTCGATACGATCTCCGAGGTGAGAGATATTCACGTTTTTGCGAGACTGCGCCAAGCAGCTCTCTATGGGGTCCACATATGCGGTTAAGACATATGGATATATATAACACGCCTCAACCCCGTTTTAAGTCATTATTTTTCAGTATATGCAGATCTTAGAACCCTAAGAACACTCTCTCAAGGTTCTTTCATGATCCACGACTAAAACAAAGGGCAAACAACACAAATCAAGTGTCGGGAATCCCGTGGCGCTAGTAAGTTTCTTGTTCTATTTGTTGTTGCTGATTTTTGTGTTGTTCCAGCTCGTGTGGGAGGTTGTTTTAAGTTGTTTGTGTTCTGTAAAATACTCCCACAAGTTTTAATATCAACCCTAGGTGATTTCAAGTCTTCTAAAGTGATTCTAGTGCCAAAAAATCCTAATTGATTGCTAGCTTCGCTTCCTTGTTCTTGTGGCAGCATCGGAGGGATATTTCGTGGTCAATTAAGGTCCAATTGGAGTTTTTCTTTCTCTTTGAAGGTAAAGAACCTCTTACCCTACATGTATTTAAGATTATCCAAGTTACGGCTAAGTCGTTGAAGCTAGAACTTGTGAGATACATGTCGAAAGGCTTGCTAGTAATGTTGTTGGTTGGTGGACTATTTTGGGAGGCTCAATATGATTATTATTGATGTTGTTTGGGCTATTTGGTGATTGTGTTAACTTGTGGGAAGTCATATAAATAGGGGAGGTGATGTCCGTTTCATCGCAAAATAGGTTATGGTTGATACATAATAGTTACGACGCTTAAATGGTAACGATAGTGTCATTTCTCTTATTGTAGACTAAGGAGTCGTTGCATTTTCATAGCTTGAGATTGGGAAGTATATAAAAGGTATATGAGGCTATCCCTTTCCTTCTTTTGCACGACTTCGATTGTGCGTAATGTAATGAACGAGCTTCCAAAGATACTCCACTCTTAGAGGCTAGCAGTACTTACATTGTTTCCCTTCTTATGGAACGATTAATGTTCATGTTACTTCTCTTATTCTTGTGTTATCAATGTTGTTGGTACTTCCTGATTCTTATAAGATTCTTGATGAGGATTTAGTCCTAATAATGTGTACGAAGGATACCGACCTTACGTCACTCCGAAAAGTTCAAAATGTGATTCCAATGAGTTTAGCACACATCATATATATGTATCTATTTTACTCTATGGAGCCGCGCTATAGTCGGCAGGGTACGACACCTATTGTGTAACCACTGATCAGTTGGATTTTACCGAGCTCCACGTAGCCGGGTACGATTCTACGGAGCCTTATGATGGCCGGGTACATTTTTACCGAGCTTATTAGGGCCGGGTACGATATGATGATAATGATGCCCACAGAGGCGTATGTTTCAAAAGTTTATGTGTATATATATATATATATATATGCATCATGCATTCATGTCAGTAGCCCTCAGAGGTACCTAGATGTTACAGGTTGTATATTCTCTATTCTTTTTTATATTATTGTTCTTACTTATGCTTTCCTGCCCTACATATTCAGTACTTTATTCGTACTGGCGTCCTTTTATTTGTGGACGCTGCATGTCGTGCTGCAGACTGATAGACAGGTAGGCGAAGCTCCCCCACCATAGTAGGCTGCCCAGTTTAGCGGTTATTGGCGAGATCCCTTCTCCGGACTTTTCGTGGTCTTGGTATGCATTTTTGTTATAGACGTTATGGGTATTGTCGGGACCCTGTTTCGGCAATGTTTCAGCACTTATGTTCCTTTAGAGGCTCATAGACAGGTGTCGGCTCATGTATAGTTTGGATTGCCTTGTCGACTAATTTTTGTTGTATAGTCTCTCATGGCAGCTTGTCAGCTCATACCTTATACGTAGCTTCATGACAGCCTTGTCGGCTCATGATATATATGTTCATTCCATTATCTGTCATTGTTGGTTGTTTAGGGTTTCATGTCTACCATTTATACTGATCTCATCAACCCTTATAGATAATAAGAAAGGTTAGATAAAATGTGCATTTGTGCTCGGCAAGTATGGCCCGGGTGCCAGTCATGGCCCTCCGGCTTGGGTCGTGACAAACGTGGATATCCAACACATCATCTTCATCAAATATATTTGAATCCGCTTGTGAGAAGGTTGTCTTAACATCTTCATTTTCATCTACATCTGCAATTCGTATGCAATATTAATTACTTAAATATTAAGAATAATTAAATTTTTAAAACTCATTAACTTTTTAAGACTTTGATCTTTTAATATGATGCGCTTAATAAACTTTAAGCTTGGGATACTCTTCTTGTTAGTTTAATTGTCATATACTTTTTATATTTTATATATTTTAAATATATATTTTTATTAGGCCCACGGGCCGGCCCGGCCCAGCCTCATTCAAGCTTCACGGGTCACGGGTTTACTCGGGTCGGGCTTAAAAGCCTCATTTTTAAATGGGCTCCCAAAATTCCAGCCCAGCCCTACTAAATTACGGGCTGGGCTGGGCTAGCCCAAACAGCTAAGCCCATATTGACGGCTCTAGATAGATAGATAGATAGATAGATAGATAGATAGATACAGATAGATAGATAGATAGATAGATAGATAGACAGATAGATAGATAGATAGATAGATAGATAGATAGATAGATAGATAGATAGATAGATAGATAGATAATTCATATATAATATGCATAATCATGTATAATCTATATATACCGATTATCCGTCTGGCTATTTGTGTATAAACAATGCATGGATTGTGTAATCCACAAGATTGATTAGGAAGAAACTTCTTTAAAAACGATAATGATTTAATTTGCAAGGGTAAATTTATGTATAACCCGGCCGGTCGTTTTGAGAGTATTAGCCCCGAACCCCTATTTATTGCTCCCTCTATTTTATTCTGTGGTTACGTGACTTGCTGGGAGATTTGGTTTTTGGTTTCGGGGTGAAATGGGGTACATAGTCCCTAAATTGAAAGTTTAAGTTCTAGAAATTGACCGTAGTTTGAATTGTGTGAAGATGACTCCAGAATGGAGTTTCGACGGTCCCAATAGCTCCGTAGGGGAATTTTGGTCTTAGGAGCGTGTCCGGATATTGATTTGGAGGTCCATAGGTCATTTCAGCATCAATTGGTGAAACTTGGAAAGTTGGATGATTTTTGGGAGGTTACCAGGAGTGGACTTTTGTTATCGGGATCAGATTCCGATTTTGGAAGTTGGAATAGGTCCATAATGTCAATTATGACTTGTGTGCAAAATTTAAGGTCAATCGGACTTGATTTGATAGGTTTCGGCGCCGAATGTAGAAGTTAGAAGTTCCAAAGTTAATTAGGCTTGATCGATGTGCGATTCGTGTTTTTAGCGTTGTTTGATGTGGTTTGAAGGCTCGAATAAGTTCGTATGATGCGTTAGGACTTGTTGGTATATTGAGACGGGGTCCCGGGGGCCCCGGGTGTGATTCGGATGGAATCCGGAACAAATTTTGAATTTGTGCAAGTGCTAAAGCTTCCAGATTCTGGTGTCATCGCACCTGCGGTGGGGTTGGCCGCAAGTGCAGACTCGCAAAAGCGATCATTTGTCCGCAGGAGCGAAGCTGGCTTGGCCTAGCTGGGATCGCAAGTGCGAGGTGAGAGCCGCATCTGTGGGTCCGCGGATGCGGAGGTGCGATCGCAGAAGCGGATGAAGCTGGCCTGGGCTATGGTTGCAGAAGCAAAAATCCTAGCCATAAGTGGGATCCGCACCCGCGGTGGTTTTTCCGCAAGTGCGACTGAGAGCCCACAGATGCGAAATCATTGGGCAGAAAAGGGCTACGTTCGTAGGTTTGATTTCATTATCCATTTTTGGACCTAGAGAGCTCGATTTGTGGCGATCTTTTGAGGGTTTTACAAGGAAATCATTTGGGTAAGGATTCTTAACTCATTTTTGATTAATTCCCACGAATATATTGTTATTTTCTTCATTTAATTAGTATTTTTAGTTGGAAATTTGGAGAAAAATTGGGAAAACTTCTTAGGCTAGTATTTGGTGATTTGGAAGGCGTTTTGAGGTCGGATTTGAGTAATTCTAGTATGGTTGGACTCGATATCGAATGGGTGTTCGGCTTTTATAATTTTGGTCGGGTTCCGAGACGTGGGCCCAGGTTGACTTTTTGGAGCGATTTTTTAATTCTTTACTAAAGTCGTAGTTTCATTATTTAGATTAGTTACTTATAATTATATTTATAGTATGTAATTATTTTGGCTAGATTTGAACCGATGGGAGTTGGAAAATCGAGGGAAGGGCCTTCTTATTGATTGATTGAGCGATGTTTGACGTAAGTGACTTGTCTAACCTTGTGTGTGGGAAATTCCCTTAGAATTTGGTACTTATGGTATATTACAATACGTGAAGGCTGTGTATGCGAGATGATGAGTGCGTACTCGGGCTAAATGTTATCCGATTTGTGCTAAATAGTTCTTTTTTATTCCCTTAATTGAGTTACTCTAGCACGTGTAGTCATCATGTTTAGCCTAATGTCACATGTCTACGTGTCTTATCTCTTACTTGCAATTTGTGCAACATGCTTAGTTGAATTACCTACTTCTTTTGATTTTATATTCATTCTTTAACTGTAGGATTCCTTGTTGTAATTTCATTATTTCATTGTTATGCGTTGTTTTCATGATTTTTGTTGAGATAACTAATTGGTTGTGGCACGAGGTTTCTGCCGTGTGAAGTGTTATTGTGGCACAGAGTTTCTGCCATGCGGAGTGTTATTATGGGACGAGGTTTCTGTCGTGCGGAGTGTTATTGTAGCATGAGGTTTCTTCCGTGCGGAGTGTTATTGTGGCATGAAGTTTCTGCTGTGCAGTTATCATTGTTTGCACGAGGTTTCTTGCGTGCCATTGTGAGATATTTACTTTTGGAACTACGAGGCGATACTTCGGGAGCGCCATTGTTGTTTACCTCTATTTGCTGTATTGTTGTTGTTGTTGTTGTTGTTGTTGTTGTTGTTGTTATTGTTGTTGTTATTTCTTAACTTGAAAGATTCTTATTTTCCTTAAGTGTTGTACTTGTATTTTTGAATTCCGTGTTGTTATCTTCTATGAATTTCTATTGTTACACTTTTTTGTCATTCAGCACATTATTATATCTTCCGCCCTGTTTTTTTTTTCTATTATTTCGAATAGGGCCCTGACTTGACCTCGTCACTACTCTACCGAGGTTGGGTTTGACACTTACTGGGTACCGTTGTGGTGTACTCATACCACTCTTCTGCACATCTTTTTTTGTAAATCCAAGTACTTTCTACCAGGCCAGGTATCAGTGAGCTAGCCCGTGCGTGGAGATTTCAAGGTATATCTGCCAGCGTCCGCAGACCTCAGAATCCCCCTCTATCTTTATTATGTTGTTTTCCTTATTCTCATTAGACTCTGATGTATTGAGATATTTAGTATTTCTCTTTAAAGCTTGTGACTTATTTCTACCGGATTTTAGGAGTTGTAACTATTTTGAATCGCAATTTTTATTTATTTCAGATGTTGAAGTTTGATTTCAGCTTTATATTCAATTATTCCGCATAATTATTCCTAACCTTAAAGATTAAGTACCGTCACGATATCCTACGAAAAAAAATTGGGGTCGTGACAATTTATGCATGATTTCAAAGGAATAATTGGCATAATTTACCTTGAATCTGACGGTATCTCCTCGCAGTGCAGGGGATATTTTATAACCCTAGGAGTATTTTAGGTTGTTCAGAATTGAGGCTAACCGATAAATATTGTTTGTATGACCTGTATTTCTGATATAGAGACCTTTCAGCTATTAATTAGAGATCTAGTTGGATAGTTTAATTAAGATCTTCTAATGTTATCCCATCTTAAATTATTTTGCCTCGAATATTACTATTTTAAAGTCATGAATATTGGATTTTTTACATAATTCAAATAAGAAAAATATAATAATCAAAACTTTAGTTAATTTAGAAGTCCAAAATATTAAGAAAATAACTTAAATTTTGATTTTGTCTAATATAAAATCTATTTTTAAAAGATAAAAAGAGCGAACAACATTTCACTAAAGGCATTCGTGCTTTTAATATACTATGAATTATACGTGGAACTAATCATATTTCTTTCAATTTTACATCATGAATACATCTTGATGTTCAACAGTACACTATGAAGTAAAGAAGGTTTATTTATTTACTTTACAAAATTGCTAATAAGTTATTTGGATTAGTCTTTTCATATTTGACATTTGATATTACACCACGACAGTTGTTAGGTGTTTGTCCTGATTTTCTTATCATATTTATTTTTTCTATCTCTTGAAGGAAAGGGTAACATTTTTATTATAATTGAATTTTTCATCTTGTAAAAGGAAATTTTAATCTCTCATATTTGGCTAGTCTCTTTTCTTGTAGGAAAAAGGTTTGGAATTCTATAAATTGAGGATCCTTCCTTCTCATTCAGTAGCATCCACAATGTAGTTATAATGAGTTTGAGAGTCTTGTTTAGCGGGAGAACTTTTCGGGACAAGTGTTAGCATGCCACTTGTGTTTGCCTCTTTGTGAGGTTATTCTCTTAATATTTTATAATTGCTCATCTCCGCATGTAGACGCAGGTCAATTGACCTAACCACGTTAAATGTTTGTGTCTCTTTTGGTATATTTCTCTTTTGTTATCTGATTTATCGTCGTTCAAGGTTTACTTTACTAGCTTTCGCATAATACCTGATTATTTCGTTCCTAACAAGTGGTATCACAGCGAGGTTCAAGACAGGTTCATCTAGGCGCGTTTAGTTCTAGTCGCAACCTATTTGATGGTAATCATGATTTTTGTCTGAAAAATTTGACCGGAGTGCTTTGCACATTAAGACAAACTTTGTGGTGGCATTTGGAGATGTAATATGTTGAAGGTTATGTGAAGAAGGTGGATCAAGTTTGTTTTGTTATAAAATTCAAGCCAAGGGGGAGAATTGTTAAGTGTTTATCCTTATTTTCATACCATAAATGGTTTGCCTATCTCTTGAAGAAAAGGGAACCATATTTACCAAAATAGGGTTTCCTTCTTGCGGAAGAAAATTATTAATCTCCCATATTTGGCAAGCCCTTTTCTTGTAGGAAAAGGTATGAACTTCTATAAATTGAGGATCCTTCCTTCTAATTTAGTAGCATGCACAATGTAGCCATAAGAGATTTGAGAGTCTTGTTTAGTGGGAGAACTTTTCGAGACAAGTGTTAGTCTATCACTTGTGTTTGCCTCTTTGTGAGGTAGTTCTCTCAATATTTTATACTCTCTTTTATATAGTGAATTTCTCATCTCCGTCTGTGGACGTAGGCCAATTGACCGAACCACGTTAAATGTTCGTCTCTTTTGATATATTTCTCTTTTGTTATCTGCTATATTGTCATTCAAGGTTTGCTTTAAACTTTCGCATAATATCTGATTATTCCGGTTCTAACAAGTTGTATCAGAGTGAGATTCAAGACAGGCCCATCTAGGCGGGATTCGTTCTAGCCGCAACCTATTTGATGGTAATCATGATTTTTGTCTGAGAAATTTGACCAGAGTGTCACGTTGAGACAAACTTTGTGGTGGAGATTTGGAGATGCGATTTGTTGAAGGTTAGGTGAAGAAGGTGGATCAAGTATGTTTTATTAGAAAATTCAAGCCAAGGGGGAGAATTATTAGGTGTTTGTCCTGATTTTCTTACCATATTTGGTTTTCCTATCTCTTGAAGGAAAGTGCATCATTATACAATAATTGGATTTTCCTTCTTGTAGAAAAAAATTATAAATCTCTATCACGACCCAAAATCCAACCAGTCGTGAAGCCACCTAACCCAACCCGATAGGTAAGCCAATTAGCAACAATCCAATTCAAATGAGATTAACTGAGAGAAATAATGATACTATACTAAACTTTTTCACAAAGAATCTCCAAGGACTGGTACTACAAATCATGAGCTGCTAAGATTTAGAGTTTACAAAGCTGGTAGAAAATAAAATACATCAACTATTTAAAAATATACATGAACTGATTAATAATTCTAAGCCATCAAGAACAAAAGGAAGTTATGACCGGAATGCAGGTACATCTTCAATGCCAGCTCCCGCCATACACAGCAACATCATCATCCAAAATCTGCACGCAAGGTGCAGAAGTGTAGTATGAGTACAACTGACCTTATGTACTCAATAAGTATCCTAACTAACCTCGGCGAGATAAAAGAAGCAAGAACTATAGATGATACTCACTAACACCTGTGCAGTTCAAAATTTCAACAATTATAGAACAGATATAGGGTCAAATCAGGAAATCTCAGGTAAAACCATTTTGATGCTCACGATTCTTGGTCTTAAAGTGTTCTGCTCAGTCAACAATCCAGCATATAAGGAAGATATGCAAGTAAATCAGGTAAACAGTCAAGGTAATTGCAAGTAAAGATGAAATGCAATAACCAAATATCAGTCCGTTGCGGCAGGCAACCCGATCCAATAACAGTAACCAGCTCTCCCAGAGCTCACATCAACCAGAAACCCATCGGTTTCTCACAATCTGCGTGTACACCATCAAGAGAGAAACATGAGAGGGTGACCATAGGGGGATGGATCCGTATTCACACGATGCACGGACAACTCACGTGCTAATAATATCAACTGCACGGACAACTCACGTGCTATAATATCAATATCTAGATCCGCATGGATAACTAATGTGCTGCGCGGACAAGTCACGTGCTAATAATATCAATCCGCACGGACAACTCACGTGCTGCACGGACAACTCACATGCTAATGTCGTAATCCGTCCGGCATGGTCACAAGCACAATATCATAATTTGCCCGACATGGTCACATGCATATCAACACAATCCGCTCGGCGTGGTCACATGTAACCAGTCTAAATCATATCACACAGAAGCAAGTATACAAGAACACATGTATATGATGGATAAATATCAGATTTCATGCTCCTGGACTGCTATAATAACATGCTAAAGTGTAGGCATGTGCAATGTATGCTATTATAGCTCAAATCGGCAATTTATCACAAAAATAGTAATTACCAAGTTTATTCGGGGAATGAGCCTCTTTGTAACCTCAAGTATGGCTCAAATAGTTCACAACAACGGTACAAATATGAGAAATATTATAGCCTAAACCTTGACAGTCAACTTTAGGCATATCATAGCCTAAGCACTACCTCGAGCATGGATTTATACCTCGGTGCTCGCACATGGGTTTCAACCCCACACATTGGCGCACCCATAACATGTAGCTATCATAAATAATTCAGGAAACTAGTACTTAACCAAGTTTAGATAGGATTCTTACCTCGAACAAGCCAAATCCAATACCAAGCAAGCCAAACAATACTCCAAAAATGCCATCCCGTGCATACCGACCTCCGAACGACTCAAAACTAGCCAAAAGCAACTCAAGAACATCAAATAATGCAAAAGAAAACAATCACAATCGATAAAGATATAATCTTTATTCAAAAGCCCAAAGTCAACCAAAAAGTCAAACTCGGGCCCGCACCTTGAAACCCGACAAAACACATAAAATCCGACAACCCATTTATTTATGAGTCCAACCATACTAGTTTCATGCAAATTTGACTCTGAATCGATGTTCAATACTCGAAAATTCACTTTATGAAATTTTGGACAAAACCCCCCAAAAATCATCAATCAAATGCCAAAAACGAGGATAGATTCGTGAAATATAATCAAAACCGAATAAAGAACACTTACCCCAATCTATATGGTGAAAATCGCTTCAAAATTTGTCTCAACCCCAGCTCCACAGCTCCAAATATGCTAAAAAAAGAACAACCCTCGATTTAATAACTTCTCCCCAGGCTTTTCCGCACATGCGACACCCCCATCACACCTGCGACAACGCGTTTGCGACAAAATTAATGCTTCTGCGAACCTTCCTTGACCCAGCAATTGTCGCATCTGCAACTGAAAAATCCGCTTCTGCGTTCGCGCTTCTGCGCTTAGGGACCGCACTTGCGATTGCGCAGCTGCACTCACACACCCGCACCTACGACCTTCAAGCCCAGCCTCCTACTTCCGCTTTTGCGACAGATACGCCGCACCTTAGGGGTGGCATCTGTTTCCATCCCTCTGCAGATGCACACACACCAGAACCAGCAGCCTCAGCCAATGCCACAAAGCCTCAGTATAAGGAACAGAGCAAGAGACTCCGTGAAGGCAAGCCTAATCGTAGGAACGACACCACAGTACAAAAAAACAAAGCAAGAGACTCGAGGAAAGCAAGCTTAATCATAGGTACGAAAATTCCCAACAAAAAGGGCTGGCTTCAACAACCCATAAGGGACGGCTTGCCAAGCTACACAAACAGTTAATTTGTTTATAGTCGCAAAAGTTTTCCTACAAAAAGGGGCTGGCTTCAACCTTGCCAAGCTACACACTCAGAAAACTTTTGTACTATAACCAACGTTAGCTGTTCATAACTCGGGAAACTTTCGCACTACAATAAGCTAACTTTCAAAGAGTACACTTACTCTATTTTCATACATGGACCGTACTACAACAAGCTAACTTTCAAAGAGTACACTTACTCTATTTTCATACATGGACCGGCCTTTCCATCAATTCGAAAGGAAGAACAAGAAGGAAATTTAGCAAGATCTCATATGTAATATATATCACAAAGGATTTACAAAGGGTGGATGAAAACTACAAGAAAATTCTAGGATGACTCTAAGGTTTTTCAAGATGATTTTCTGATTTTTTACAAAGCAATTTTTCGATGATTACAAGATGATCCTACAACTACTACAAGCCCTCCTTTATATAGGACTAGGAGGTTATTACAAGACAAACATTCTAGATAAAGCAAAACTATCTTACATGGAAAACTTATCTACAAGCGGGTCCTTCTTGGCATGTGAAGGACTTTAGGCAAACCACTAAAAATATTTGAAAGCATGTGAACGGGTTGAAATATACATGGTGTAGCATGTGAAAGCATGTGACGCCATGTGACTGCATTGTGTTGCATGTGAATAAGCATGTGGAGGCATGTGAAAGCATGTGAAAACAAGGTGAAATGGGGCCCGCATAGCATGGAAAGATTTGGAAATTTGTCTAGGCATGGGTAGGATATGTTTTGAGAGTTTTTGGATGATTATGGTAGGAAAACAACAAGAAGTAGGGCCCGTCTAGTTATGAAAAGATGTGGGAATTTGTTTTGGCATGGGTAGGATATTTTTGAGGATTTTTTGATACGTAATGGAGGATTAAGGTGGGATTAGCAAGGATTAAGGAAATTATCCTTTATCGATCACTGAATTGCCTTCCAGGCATCTTTTCGAGGACCTTGTGAAATAGTGTCTGGAACTTGATGGTTCTTCATTGCTAGGTTCCTTTCCCGCCGGACTGAGAGATCTAATCCGTAGCCTTAATCTGGAAATATCATTAGTGATTTTCTCTCGGATGACTTCATAGGGTATTTGATATTCTTTTGCTGCTTCCCGGACTCTTTCCCAATGAGGATGGGTACTGGTATAATTCCAGCTTGCCCATTCTTTTGGCCATATCTCTTTTGGGATGCACCTATTTTGCTGGAAAATGATTCTTTGTGCCTCACTATACTCTTCCTCCATGGATAAAATGGACACGGGAAATTTCCACCAGAATGATGCATCTGCTTGCGCCTGGACTTTTCCATTAATAATCTTCACTGGCCTATGAAACATGAATATTTTTGCTGCGTAGGAATCATTGAAACATTTAATCCAATATCTTCTAGCTTGAACCATAATAAAAATATTCTAAGCGCTGGTGCAATGGCATCAAAATCCTTGAAAACGTTGCATTTGAATTCCATGAAAATATAATACTGATGGCATAGGTACCAGAAAAACCATAATAATTCTCGTGGAAAATCCTTGGCTTGAGCTATGAATATATGGCAGAATGGATATTCTGGATTGACGCCAAAAGGTTTGAGAATGGATCCTCCATATTGCCGGAAAACTTGAAGCTCATAATAAGTTCTTCTTTCCATAATAATTGATGGATCAAAGGGATCCATGAGGTTGAACAGCTCCGGTGGATGATCTGTTGGCTTCAATGAACTAGTTCCCGCTGAAAACATAAAGATGTGGCTGTTTGGCTTAAGTTTTGCTGGGGAAAATCTTTTTGAGAATTCCTCCGGTCGGGATAGAAAATCTGCGAGAATATTATCCTTTCCTTTCAGGTGCTTAACTTGAAACTTGTATGGAGAGAACCACTGAGCCCATCTGAGAATCTGAGGATTGGGGATAATTTTTGAATTTATCCGGATCATTTTTGGGAAAGCCTTCATATCCATTTCCACTAGAAATTCTGTATGGATAAGGAAGAAATTGAATTTCTTGATTCCATTCTTTACTGCAAGAATTTCCTTGAAGGTGGAATGATAATGTTGCTCGGCATCTTTAAACTTTCCACTGGCGTATCCGCATATTTTCCGCTGGCCATCTTTTTCTTCAAATAGAACAGCACTCCAATATTCATGGCTGGCATCAGTTTGCAGTATCTTCTTCCCATCTGAAGGGATGTAGAGAGACCTGACATTTTTACATATCTCCTTTATT
>MCJB01017124.1:0-122603 GCA_002018475.1 Nicotiana obtusifolia
GGATTTCTCCACTCCTTCCTATATGCCTTTTTAGAACCCGTCTAAGTAATGTGCGCAGTACAAAGTTCATGATGCAGAACTCATTTGGTTCATCCAATTGGTGTGACCCATCCGAAATAAGTATCTTCCAAATAAATGTGAGAATTCTAATGAATCCCTAATTGTCTTTTTTTGTTAGCCTATCGATAATTCCCTAAATTAGACCTGCTTAATCTAGAGCAGAACGTGCAATCCTTGAATATCTGAAATTGTCTAAGTGGAAATAGCTTTCTTATCATTCAATGAGCATCTTGTATTTAATAAAAATTGGGGGCAATATAATCCTTACGTAAGGGCCATCCTATCCAACTTTCAGGCATTAAGATACGTTTCAAGCGTGGATGATTATCTTAAGAGATTCCCAACATATCATATGATTCTCGTTCTCTAAAATTCACACTTTTCCAAACCCAGAAAACTGACGGAATTCTAGGATTCCTCCTGGAGGCAAATACTTTTATGCATACCTACTCTAGTTGATCCACACCATCCTCTATTCTCTTAAGATGATACACACTAGCTAACAGCCCGCCAGACACTACATCATAGGCACATTGAGAGCGGAGATAGTTGTACCCATATACATAAAAAATGACAGCAATGAAATGCCAATCCTCGGGCTTTATTTGTAAAGTCTCTATTCCTTGGTAATCAAAGCCCAAAGATCTATGAATTAGCCCATGCTTCACTAGCCAAGCAGACAAACGACCCTGTATATGTTTTATCTCTCTCGCATTTTTACTTATATAAGTATTTCACATTTACGATGAAATTTCTGAAAACTGACCCACCACTTTTTATTTTGGACAAAGGAATCCTGTTAATTCACTAATTCGGGGGAAGATACTGAATTTTTGTATTTGAAAAAGATTTCTGTAGGGATCTCTAAAGTAGATGGTGGTTGATAAAGAACTCTTTGATCATAATTTCCCGTATGAATACTGTGTTGAACATGAAACTTGTGATTGGTAGTAAAATACCGATTCGGTCGTTGAGACCTAATTCGATCTTCATAGAGTTCTCGAGATATTTTCTTACGAAGTTTTGTTATAGCATCTATAACTGCTTCCGGTTTAGGTGGGCAACCTGGCAAAGATACATCTTCAGGAATTAGCTTATCGACTCCCCGAACAATACTATAAGAATCGGTACAGAACATCCCGCCTATAATTATACAGGCTCCCATAGCAATAACATATTTTGGTTCAGGCATTTGCTCATATAATCTCAATAAAGAAGGGGCCATTTTCATTGTTACTGTTCCGGCTATTAAAATTAGATCCGCCTGTCTAGGACTCGATCTTGGTACTAGTCCATAACGATCAAAGTCAAAGCGTGAGCCTATTAGTGAAGCAAATTCAATGAAGCAACAACTGGTACCATAGAGAAGCGGCCATAAACTAGAGAGTCTTGACCAATTTGAAAGATCATTTAATGTAGTTGAAATAACTGAATTTTAGGTTGTTCGATCAAGTAAAGGAAACTGAATGGAATTCATAACTGCCTCAATTTTATTTTTTTCGTTTTTCTTTTTATTGTCTGAATATTCAGGAGCTAGGACCATTCCAATGCCCCCTTTTACCATGCATAAACTAAACCAATAATTAAGATGAGCACGAAAATGAAAGCTTCTATTAATACGGATACACCCAATACGTCGAAACTCATTGCCCATGGATAAAGAAAAACTGTTTCAACATCAAAAACAACAAAAACTAGAGCAAACATATAATAACGGATTCGAAATTGTAACCAAGCATCGCCCATTGGTTCTATACCCGACTCATAAATAGAAAGTTTCTCCAGCCCTTCGCTAATCGAGGCTAACACTCCGAAAATAAAAAATGCCAAAATAGGAACAAGGATAGATATTATCATAAATGCCCAAAAAAAGAATCATATTCGTAAAGCAGAAACATAAACGCACTCCTATGAACGTGGAAACTATACCGAATTCGATTGGTCGAGTCGAATTGGAATTGTCAAGTCATCCATAACTATTTAGTCAAAACAAAAATTCATTTTGATCGAACCGTCTAGTTTGCTTTGTTTATTGGTTTATTGTAGGGCATATCTCATTGCAAGATTCATCGACTGGAATCCGATTTTATTTCCATTATACTTATTTCCATCTTATTTAGTTAGTAGAACCTTCTAACTATATATTACTCTTATACAAATTCTCTTGTTTCTCTTGTTTTCATCCAGAATTTTCTCTAAAGACGGGGAATTCTAAATTAATTACTTATCTTACTTTTTCTTTAATTAGAAATTCTTTAAAGATTTATATTTTTTTTTCTACAAATAGAATCAAGAGGCCTTTTTGTCCTTTTTCTTAATGATTTAGAATAGAACAAGTAATCAAATAGAAGAGAATATATAGGAATTTCCATCTCAAGATTTAGAAGATCTTGTGTTCGTATATTCCTTATTATTATTATTATTATTATTATTATTATTTAATAATAGTATTAGGGTTCGAATCTAGGTGGCGGGGTTTTTCTTGGTTGAATACAAAAAAAGAGGACTGCCTTTTTCGTGTTGTGCTTCGCTAGGTCGAGGTAAGTAAGGTATACGAAGGAAAAGCCTATTTGATAATGAAAGTGACCAAAGGTATTCGTTTTTCAAAAAACTTTAGCTTGTACACAAATACAACAGGCCCTTCCTAAATCCATGTGAATTCCTCTTTGTAGTTTTTAATTTCACCAGGCCCATGAAATGATTTGACTTCCACAATTCAATAAAATTGGGGATATCAAAAGAAAGGGAGTCTCACTAATTCTTTTATTGTGAATATGAATATGTAATTCGCCTCCGAAGATTAATAACGAAATCTTGGTTTGTTTATCCGCAATTGAAAAAATCAATATCGATTGGATCCGTTGATATGCGTTTTTTCTTTCATCTGCTTAAACGATTGCCGTGAGTAAACTTATAGGAATAATTTGATTTCACTTAGTGACAACCAAGAAATAATAATGAAGAAATGAAAATAATACAATTTTTTTGATTTTGCATTTTTACATTTTTATAGGGCTATACGGACTCGAAGAGACCTTCTCGGTAAAACAGATCAAACTTATTATTATTAAAATGATCTGAACTATTTCAAAGACCCAACATGCATTTTTTTTGCATTGGGCTCTTTCATTAACTGATATAAATGTTTGGGAGCATTACCAACGTGTTTCAAGGGTGGGATTATCTTGACGTAGGTCAGTCTCTGGCCTAGATCAACCTAAGTTAAATGAAGTCTCTATCGTTCTGCTGAAAAAATCAAATATGAAACTTCATACACCTTAAAGTTCATATGACGAAAAGAGGTTTTTTTGAGGTCGCCTAACATTGAATAGACTGGGTATTCACCTTATCAAGATCTCAAATCAATGATGGGGTCTGTTTGGCACCTCCAAAACGGGCGTCCAAATTGGACCGAACTCTTTGTCAGGCTATGGTTCCCTCAAAGTTATGGAGTAAGACATCGATTTCTCAACAAGATCAATTTTCTGATTGTATGATGAACTCCCTTGAAAAACATTAGCGCGCGTGTAAATGAGTTGCTCTACCAACTGATCTATAGCCCTTAGTGCTTGTGATACATATTTTATCATGTTGATAAATTCTTGTCAAGATAAATATTCCATAATCCAACATCAACAATCTTTGATCTCTTTGAGCGGCATTCCTTAGATTTGTATTGCTTATTAAGTAATATGATATTTATAATCCATCGACAGGATGGGTTTCATTTGGTTCTCTTTGGGATGATAAATGACCTACTTAACTCAGTGGTTAGAGTACTGCTTTCATACGGTGGGAGTCATTGATTCAAATCCAATAGTAGGTAAAACTTGTTAGATACCAGCGTCAATGGTATCTAATAAGGTTTACGACCCACCCTTAGTGATATTGATTTTTTGATTTTGTATCTTTTCTATTTTATTTTTTAATTTGAATTTTTGCATCAGAATTGGATTCTGTTTGATTGTATTTGATTGCATTCACCCGACAGATAATCTAAATAGGATTAGAAAGAGAACTTCTTTTTGTTATTCGAACGTACCAACTAGTTATGAAATCGGATTGATAGCCTCCACCCGTGTTCTAGCTCGTCGGAGAGCTAGATTTGTGTCAATTTTAGGTCTCCTTCCTTCAGCCTTTTTCACATTAGCTTCCGCTAGTTCAAGAGTTTGCTGAGCTTTTTGTGGATCAATGTCACTACCCTTCTCCGCATCATTTACTAAAATAGTGATCTCATTATTGCCTATTCTAGCAAAACCACCCATCAGAGCCATCGTTAACCATTGGTCGTTAAGACGTATTCTCAAAATCCCTATATCTACAGTTGTGGCAATAGGGGCGTGATTTGGTAATATGCCAATTTGACCGCTATTAGTAGATAAAACAATTTCTTCCACTTCTGAATCCCAAACAATTCGATTAGGGGTCAGTACACTAAGATTTAAGGTCATTTCTTCAAATTGCTCTCCATTTCTAAGTTCATAGCCTTCGCGGTAGCTTCATCGATATTACCTACCAAATAAAAGGCCTGTTCAGGAAGACCACCTAATTCTCCGGAAAGGATCAATTAAAATCCTCGAATTGTTTCTGCTAGACCAACATATTTCCCTGGAGAACCGGTAAATACTTCTGCTATGAAAAAAGGGTTGTGATAAGAAACGCTCAATTTTTTGCGCTCTTGCTACGAGTAAACGATCCTCTTCAGATAATTCGTCCAATCCAAGGATAGCTATAATGTCCTAAAGTTCTTTGTAACGTTGTAAAGTTTGCTTAACTCTTTGGGCGGTTTCATAATGTTCCTCACCAATGATCCGAGGTTGAAACATGGTTGACGTTGAATCTAAAGGATCTACTGCTGGGTAAATACCTTTGGCAGCCAATCCTCTTGATAGTACGGTATTAGCATCTAAATGTGCAAATGTCGAAGCAGGAGCAGGGTCGGTCAAATCGTCTGTGGGTACATAAACTGCTTGAATAGAGGTTATGGACCCTTCTTTGGTAGAAGTAATTCTTTCTTGTAAAGAACCCATTTCGGTACTCAGGGTGGGTTGATAACCCACAGCGGAAGGCATTCTACCCAATAATGCCGATACTTCGGATCCTACTTGGACGAAACGGAAGATATTGTCAATAAATATAAGTATGTCTTGTTCATTAACATCTCGAAAATATTCCGCATAGTTAGGGCAGTCAAACCAACTCTCATACGACCTCCCGACAGTTCATTCATCTGACCATAAACTAGGGTCACTTTTGGTTCTGCAATATTTTCTTCATTCATCACTCTAGATTCTTTCATTTCCATGTAAAGATCATTTCCTTCTCGAGTACGTTCACCCAATCCGCCAAATACGAATATGCCCCCATGAGCTTTAGGAATATTGTTAATCAATTCCATAATAAGTACTATTTTACCCACTCCAGCTCCCCCGGATAGTCCGATTTCTCCTCCACGGCGATAAGGGGCTAAAAGATCTACTACTTTAATTCCTACTTCAAAAATAGATAATTTTGTATCCCACTGTATAAAGGTGGGCGCAGATCTATGAATAGGAGACATTGTACTAGTATCTACAGGCCCTACATTATCAACAGGCTCCCCGAGCACGTTAAAAATTCGTCCCAGAGTGGCTCCCCCGACCGGAACACTTATAGGAGCTCTTATGACAATCACTTACATTCCTCTCGTTAGACCATCTGTAGCACTCATAGATACAGCCCTAACTCGATTATTTCCTAATAATTGTTGTACCTCACAAGCCACATTAATTGGTTGACCAACACTATCTCGACCTTGAACTACCAGAGCGTTATAAATATTTGGCATCTTGCCCGCGGGAAAGGCTACATCTAGTACCTGACCGATGATTTGGATGACACACCCCAGTTTTTTTTTTCAAGCGTGGAAACCCTAGAACCAGAAGTAGTAGGATTGATTATCATAATAATAAAATAAATAAATATGTCGAAATGTTTTTGCAAAAATTATCGAATTCAAAATAAATGTCGCTAGCACGTCGATCGGTTAATTTAATAAAATGGGAATTAGCACTCGATTTCGTTGGCACAATGCAATTGAACCAATTCAGTTGTTTACTTATTCACTTAGACTGAGTGAATTTGCAAGCCCACTCAACCCATTTAAATTTTAAAATCTCAACTGGATGAATCAGAATCTTGAGAAAGTTTTTCATTTGTCTATCATTATAGACAATCCCATCCATATTATCTATTCTATGGAATACGAACCTGGACTTGATTTTCTATTTCTATTACGATTCATTATTTGTATGTAATTGGCTCCTCTTCTTATTTATTTTTGATTTCAATTTCAGCATATCGATTTATGCCTAATGTGACGACCCGGCCAGTCGTCTCATGAGCTACCACTCCGTTTTCCCCATTTCTACCTTGTTATGCTTCGTTATGTCGTTTGGGATATGTGTGCAAAATTTCATGTCATTTGGATATGGTTTGATTGGGTTTTGATCAAATTAGTAATTTAGAAGACTCCGAGATTCTTAGGCTTGAATCTTACGCGAATTTGGTGTTGAGAGGTTGTTTTGAGCGTTTCGAAGGTTGGAACGAGTTTGAATAATGTTATGGGATATGTTGGCATGTTTGGTTGAGGTCCCAGTGGCCTCGGGTGAGTTTAGGTTGGTTAAACAGACTATTTCGTCCTTGGAAATGTTGCAGAAAAACCAGAAAAGTTTGTAATTTTGTAAAAGAACAAAGTGGCATCGCAAAGCAGGCAATGCTATCGCAAACCCTGTATGCGGGCCGCAAACCACACACCCAGATAGTTTTCTGGGCAAAGAATGACGTCAAGAATGCGGTCAGGAATGAGATCGCATTTCCACAATGCAGACGACATATCCACCACACCGAGACCGCAGATTGAGACAGATTTCTGGACAAGATCCATGTCAGAAATGCGGTCTGAAATACGGTCGCATTTCTGAAATACGAACCGCATATCGTACATTGAAATCGCAGACCAAGACAGATTTCTGGACAAAAATCAACGTCAAAATGCGGTCAAAGTGCGGTCAAAATGCGGTCGCAGTTTTTTACCCGACTGGTGCTTTTTTATTTTGATTTTTGACCCTGTATAAATAGAAACCAGTACCCATTGGCCATGAAAAAATCCACTATCGTTACCATCTAAGAGAAACACCTCCAAAACACCCTAAAACACAGCAAAATCAACCACAAAACTATATCCAAAGGAGACTTGCTTGGAGAGATACTTAAGAGAGGGGATTTCAGCCATTCTTAAACATAATTGGAGCCATAGAACTTGGATTAAAGCGAATTTTGAGGAGATTTTTGGAGGATTTTCAAGGGAAACATCGGGGTAAGTGTTCTCAACTCAACTTTGGTCAAATTACCCCGGTATACCGCTATATTTAGTATTTAATTGGTGATTTAAGTTGAAAATCTGTGAAAAACCTTAAGTTTAGATTTAAAATTTAGAGGTCGAACCGATGTCAGAGCCAAGGTACATAGGTCTCACGAGTCATGAGCGAGTTTAGTAGAGTCTCGCGGATCGGTACGGAGACGTCTGTATTTATCTTCGAGAGGCTGCATAACCTTTTTAGGAAAAACTTCATATTCTTGAAATTTTTGAAGTGCGCGCTTGTTGATCTGAGCACTAAAACTTCTATTATCCTATTCTCTCACGGATGGTGAGGACGCGAGATACCGGACGAGGTGGTCGACCGTCAGTGCCACCCACTGAGGCCACCAGAGGCCGTGGACGCAGTCATGATCGTGGCAGAGGCAGAGCAGCGATGGCAGCACCTGTTGATCCGCCAGCTGCCCCAGCTCAGGATCAGCGTCCAGTGGCACCGGCTCAGGCACCAGCTGTGCCTATCGTTATTCTAAGTCTTCAGGAGACCTTGGCTCCGATCTTATCAGTTTGCACGGGCCTAGCTCAGGCGGTTTCAGCCACCACAACAGCAGCTACTTCACAGGCCAGGGGAGGCAATCGGACCCCCGCTGCTCGCACACCTGACCAGGCAGTGCAGGGACCTCAGATGCCGAGGGCACCTCCAGTCCAACCGGTTGCACCAGCTCAGGAATTCACGGTACCAGTTATGCCGGATGATGAGCAGCGTCGTCTTGAGAGGTTTGGCAGACTGCAGCCTCCGTCATTCAATGGTGCTGAGGGCGAGGATGCCCAGGGGTTTTTTGACAAGTGTCAGCGAATGCTCCGGACAGCCGGGATTCTTGAGTCTAGTGGTGTGGCATTCACCACCTTTCAGTTCACGAAAGCTTCCTTCACTTGGTGGGAGGCGTATGAGAGGCATAGGCCGGTTGATGCAGCGCCCCTTACTTGGCAGCAGTTCTCCGCTCTTTTCTTAGAGAAGTATGTGTCGCAGTCTCGCAGAGAGGAGGTGCTTAGACAGTTCGAATGGCTGCGACAGGGGGATATAACTATGTCGCAGTATGAGTTGAGGTTCTCTAAGTTGGATCGTCATGCTGTCTGGATGGTTCCGACTGATCGTGAAAATATCAGGAGGTTTGTGGATGGCCTTAACTATCATCTTCGTATTCTTATGACCAGAGAGAGAGTGTTGGGCGCTACTTTCGAGGAGGTGGTTTGATATAGCTCGCGAGATTGAAACGGTTCGCCGTCAGGAGTGAGAGGAGAGGGAGGCCAAGAGGCCTCGAGGATCGGGCAATTACAGTGGTACTCCTTCGAGGGGCCAGTTTCAGCATGGTAGAGGTCGTTCCTTCAGGCCTCCTCAGCCAGCCCATCCAGAGTACGTGGGCATCTGCAGGTCGTGGTTATCATGGGTTGCAGCAGAGCCAGTCATCACTCAGCGCCCTTCCAGCTCGTGCTCCATCAGACTAGGGTCCTTCTATGCCGAGTGCACCTGCTTGACACTCCGGTGCGAGATGTTCCCTTCATTCCTCTTCTCCAGCACCAGGGAGTTGCTTTGAGTGTGGCGAGATGGGCCACACGTGGAGGCAATGTCCTCATCGTGGGGCTAGTTCGTCTCAACAAAGGGGTCATCCCTCGACTTCTGCTCCAATTACCTTACCACCCGCCCAGCCAACTAGAGGTGGAGGTCAGGCAGCCAGGGGTCGCCCCAGAGGGGGAGGTCGATCAGGCGGTGGCCAGGCTCGATTCTATGCTATTTCAGGCATGACAGATGCTAGTGCTTCAGATGCAGTCGTTACAGGTATTGTTTCAGTATGCCACAAGGATGCCTCGGTATTATTTGATCCCGGTTCCACCTATTCGTATGTATCCTCATATTTTGCTAATTATTTGGGTACACCCCGGGAGTTTCTTTCTTTACCTGTTCATGTGTCTACCCCGGTGGGCGATACTGTTATTGTAGACCGTGTGTACCGGTCATGTGTAGTGACTATTGGGGGTCTGGATACATGAGTGGACCTATTGCTATTGAGCATGGTGGATCTTGATGTCATTTTAGGCATGGATTGGTTATCTCCGTGTCATGCTATTCCAGATTGCCATGCTAAGACAGTCACCTTGGCTATGCCGGGTGTGCCGCGAATCGAGTGGCGTGGTGTGACTGATTACATTCCTAGTAGAGTGATATCATTCTTGAAGGCACAGTGTATGGTTGGGAAGGGTTGCCTTTCATACCTAGCGTCTGTGAGGGATGGTGGAGCTGAGACTCCAAGCATTGAACGGTTCCAGTTGTGACGGATTTTCCCGATGTATTTCCTGCAGACCTGCCGGGCATGCCACCGGACATGGATATTTATTTTGGTATTGACTTGGTGCCGGGAACTCAGCCCATCTCAATTCCACTGTATCGTATGGCACCAGCAGAGTTGAAAGAATTGAAGGAGAAACTTCAGGAACTCCTAGATAAGGGGTTCATTCGGCCTAGTGTGTCACCTTGGGGTGCACCGGTTCTGTTTGTGAAAAAAAAAAGATGGCACGATGAGAATGTGCATTGATTACAGGCAATTGAACAAGGTAACAATCAAGAACAAGTACCCTTTGCCTCACATTGATGATTTGTTTGACCAGCTTCAGGGAGCGCGAGTGTTCTCCAAGATCGATCTCCGTTCGGGTTATCACCAGTTGAAGATCAGGGATTTGGACATTCTTAAGATTCCTTTCCGAACTAGATATGGTCACTATGAGTTTCTTGTTATGTCTTTCGGGCTAACCAATGCCCCAGCAGTGTTCATGCAGTTGATGAACAATGTATTTCGGCCTTATCTAGATTCGTTCGTAGTTGTATTCATTGATGATATTCTGGTGTACTCGCGTATCCAGGAGGAGCACGCGGAGCATTTGCGAGTTATATTGCAAAGATTGAGGGAGGAGAAGCTATATGCAAAATTCTCTAAGTGTGAGTTTTGGCTCGGTTTAATGGCTTTCTTAGGGCACGTAGTGTCCAGCGAGGGTATACAGGTTGATCCAAAGAAGATAGAGACGGTTCAGAGTTGGCCGAAACCGTCCACAACCACAGAGATTCGTACTTTCCTTGGGTTGGCATGCTATTATCGCCGGTTTGTTTAGGGGTTTTCATCCATTGCTATTTTGACCAAATTGACCCAGAAGGGTGCTCCATTTGTATGGTTGGAGGATTGTGAGGAGAGCTTTCAAAAGCTCAAGACAGCCTTGATCACAGCTCAAGTATTGGTCTTGCCATCAGCTTCAGGTGCATATACTATGTATTGTGATGCTTCAAGAGTTGGGATTGGTTGTGTATTGATGCAGGAGG
Organism: Nicotiana obtusifolia; assembly: GCA_002018475.1. NCBI lineage: Eukaryota > Viridiplantae > Streptophyta > Magnoliopsida > Solanales > Solanaceae > Nicotiana > Nicotiana obtusifolia. The sequence continues at coordinate 10,782 of MCJB01017124.1, forward strand.
GTAGAGTTATTGCTTATGCTTCTCGTCAGTTGAAACCCCATGAGAATAACTACCCTATTCATGATTTGGAGTTGGCTGCCATAGTCCATGCACTGAAGATTTGGAGGCATTACTTGTATGGCGTGTCTTGTAAGGTGTTTACTGATCATCGCAGCCTTCAACATTTGTTCAAGCAAAGGGATCTTAATTTGAGGCAGCGGAGATGGTTGGAGTTGCTCAAGGATTATGACATCACTATATACCACCCGGGAAAGGCCAATGTTGTGGCCAATGTGTTGAGCCGAAAGGCAATGAGTATGGGGAGTTTGGCATATATTCCAGTTGGGGATAGACCCCTTGCAGTTGATGTTCAAGCCTTGGCCAATAAGTTTGTGAGATTAGACATTTCGGAACCTAGTTGGGTATTGGTTTGTGTGGTTTCTCGGTCTTCGTTATATGATCGCATCAGGGAGCGCCAGTATGACGATCCGCATTTGCTTGTCCTTAGGGAAAGAGTTCAGCAGAATGATGCTAAAGATGCAACCATCGGCGATGATGGAGTGTTGAGGATGCAAGGCCGGATTTGTGTGCCTAATGTGGATTGGCTTCGGAAATTGATTCTGGAGGATGCCCATAGCTCGCGGTATTCCATTCATCCGGGTGCCGCGAAGATGTATCAGGACTTGAGGCAACACTATTGGTGGAGAAGAATGAAGAAAGATAATGTGGGATTCCTAGCTCGGTGTCTCAACTGTCAACAGGTAAAATATGAGCATCAGAGACCGGGTGGCCTGCTTTAGCAGATAGCTATTCCCGAGTGGAAGTGGGAGCGGATTACTATGGACTTTGTTGTTGGACTTCCACGGACTTTGAAGAAGTTCGATGCTATTTGGGTGATTGTGGATCGGCTGACCAAGTCCACGCACTTCATTCCTGTGTGTACTACCTATTCTTCAGAATGGTTGGCAAGGATTTATATTTGGAGAGCCGTGCAGAGGGAGTTGGGTACTCAGGTGGAGTTGAACACAGCTTTTCATCCTCAGACGAATGGATAGTCCGAGCGTACCATTCAGATACTGGAGGACATGTTACGTGCATGTGCTATTGATTTCAGAGGTTCATGGGATGAGTTTCTACCGCTTGCAGAGTTTGCTTATAACAACAGCTACCAGTCGAGTATTCAGATGGCTCCGTATGAGGCTCTATATGGGAGGCGGTGAAGATCTCTAGTTGGCTGGTTCGAGCCCAGTGAGACTAGGCTATTGGGGACTGACTTGGTTCAGGATGCTCTAGAGAAGGTGAAAACAATCCAGGAGAGACTCCGCACAGCGCAGTCGAGGCAGAAGAGTTATGCCGATAGGAAAATCCGAGATGTGTCCTACATGGTTAGTGAGAAGGTCTTGCTGAAGGTTTCACCTATGAAGGGTGTTATGAGATTCGGGAAGAAAGGAAAATTGAGTCCTCGGTTCATTGGGCCATTTGAAGTGCTTCGGAGAATTGGGGAGGTGGCCTATGAGCTTGCTTTGCCACCCAGCCTGTCGAGTGTACACCCAATATTTCATGTTTCTATGCTTCGGAAGTATATTGGGGATCCGTCTAATATTTTGGACTTCAGCACTATTCAGTTGGACGATGATTTGACCTATGATGTGGAGCCAGTGGCGATTTTGGGTCATCAGGTTCGGAAGTTGAGGTCAAAGGATATAGCTTCAGTGAAAGTGCAGTGGAGAGGTCGACCCATGGAGGAGGCTACCTGGGAGACTAAGCGTGAGATGCGGAGCAGATATCCTCACCTATTTGAAGCTTCATGTACGTTTCTTGACTCTTTCGAGGACGAACGTTTGTTTAAGTGGGGGAGAATGTGATGACCCGGCCAGTGTCTCATGAGCTACCACTCTGTTTTCCCCATTTCTGCCTTGTTATTCTTCGTTATGTCGTTTGGGATGTGTGTGCTAAATTTCATGTCATTTGGATATGGTTTGATTGGGTTTTGATCAAATTACTAATTGTCATGACCCTAACCCCGAACCCCGAACCCCGTCGTGATGCGCATCTCGTGATACAAGGCTAGCCAATTCAAACAAAACCTCAATTTAAGCACTTAATTTAACAAGGAGACAGTACTAGCAAAATTTAATAACAGTAAATTTCAGAAACATAGCTAACCATCCCGATAACAGCCCAAACTGGGGTGTCACAAAATCACGAGCATCTATGGATCCTACTACCAATCTAATATATATATATATATACAACATTTGGTACAATTGTCTGAAGAGTGTGGAAACAAAAAGATAATAGAGATACGGGGCTGCGGACGCCAACAACTACCTCGTAGTCTCTGAATCACCGCTCTGACGGTCGTAGACAATGCCTCGGAGCGGAATCAATAGCGCCTGAATCTGCACACATGGTGTAGGGAGTAATGTGAGTACTTCCAACTCAGTGAGTAATAATCATAAATAATGACGGAAAGCAGAAAACACACAAAGCACAAGGCATTCTATAATAAGCAATTAAAACATCGTTCGCAACGGAAAATTCTGTGAGAAATCCAAGTCAAATCTCTTTTCAATAGGTGAAAACATGAAATCCTTTTTTTTTGGTAAATGATGTAAAGTAAAATATCGCCCCTCGGGCTCAGTATCATTTAAAACACAGTATCGGCCCCTCGGGCATATCACATGGTACAATATCCGCCCCTCGGGCATATCACATGGTACAACATCAGCCCCTCGGGCTGTGTTTCACATCACAATATCAACCCCTCGGGCAATATTTCACATCACAATGGGTACCCGCGCTCACTGGAGGTGTACAGACTCCGGGAGGGGCCCCTTACGGCCCAAGCGCAATATCATAACTCGTGGCGGCGTGCCACCCGCTCCCACTTACATCATATCTCGTGGTAGGCGTATCACCCGTTCCCATTTACATCATATCTTGTGGTAGGCGTACCACCCGCTCCAATTTACATCATATCTTGTGGTAGGCGTACCACCCGTTCCCATTTACCTCATATCCTGTGGTAGGCGTACCACCCACTCCCATTTACATCGTTTAGAATGTCATTTAAATCTCAAAACTGAGTAAAAGTGGCTGAGTTATAAAACAGTGGAAAACAACATGACTGAGTTCAAGTAATGAATCAAAACAGTGAGGAAACAGTGATAAATACCCCCGAAGGGTTCAAACAACCGGCACGAAGCCCAAATATGGTAATCAGCCCAAAACTTGATGATATCAAATAAGTTTCAATCAAATATGTAGTAAAAATCATCAATCGGGACGGACCAAGTCACAATCCCCAGTAGTAAACGACCCCACGCTCATCATCGAGCGCGCGTCTCACATCCATATAGCACTACGATGTGCAATCCGGGGTTTCAAACCCTCAGAACATCATTTACAATCACTACTCACCTCAATCCGGCTAAATCCTTAGCCCGCGATGCCTTTGCCCTTCGAATTGGCCTCCGCGCGCGTCGAATCTATCCAAAATTATAACTAATATGTCACAATATGCTGGGGTAACAAAGCCCACGCGAAAATAACCGAAAATACCAAGAATCCGAAATTAGCAAAACACGAGCCTCGGGCCCACTTCTCGAAATTTAGTAATTTTTACCTTAACGGGTTTCTTATCTCCTCACGAGTTCAACCATACGAAATTTATCGAATTCCACAAATTTTCCAACTTAAATCACCAATTACATACTAGAATAGCAGTAGATTTGGGTAATTTGACCAAGATTGAGTTAGGAACACTTACCCCGATGTTTCCCTTGAAAATCTCCCAAAATTCCCTCAAGATTAGTTGCAATCCAAGCTCTATAGCTCCAATTATTTTTAAGATGGCCAAAGTCCCCTCTTTCAAGAATTTGTCCAAGAAGGTCTCCTTTGGATATGTTCTCAAGGCTGATTTTGCTGTGATTTAGGGTGTTTTGGAGGTGTTTCTCTTAGTTGGTAACGAAAATGAGTTTTGTATGGCAAATGGGCACTGGGTTCTATTTTTAAAGGGTCAAAAATCGAGACAAAAAAAACGCTCCTGTCAGGCTTAAAATGCGATCGCATATCTATCGCATAACAGATATGCGGTCCGCATATTTGACGCGACCATCGAAAAGGTAGCCCTAGCCTTCACCGCAATTCAGCACGAAGCATTGTTTGCGGGCCGCACGTCAAAAATGCGATCGCCATTTTTGACCGCATTTTTGACATTGATTTCTGTCCAGAAATCTACCTCGGTCTGCGGCCTCAATGTGCAAAATATGCGATCCGCATGTTTGAAATGCGACACATTTCTGACCCGGATCTTGCCCAGAAATCTGTTTGAGTTTGCTATCCCATTGTGAGATATGCGATCCGCATTTGAGGAATGTGACCGCATTCTCGACTCTGGTTTTTCTGCAAATTTTCCTTCCAACGATGAAATAGTCTGTTTAACCACCCAAAACTCACCCGAGGCCACTGGAACCTCAACCAAACATGCCAACATATCCCATAACATCATTCGAACTTGTTCCAACCTTTGGAACGCTCAGAACAACCTATCAACACCAATTTCGCATCGGATTCAAGCCTAAGGATTTCAAAATCTTCTAAGTCGCTCCTTTGATCTAAACTCAACCAAACCAAGTCCGAATGATCTGAAATTTTTCACACAAGTCCTAAATCACATATCGAAGCTACAAAACTTTCGGAATTCCATTCCGACCCACGGATCAAAATCTCGCCTATCAACTGGAAATCGCCAAAAATTCTAACTTCACCAACTCAAGACTATTTCTACACGGGACTTCCAAAACCAATTTCGATCGCACTCCTGAGTCATACATCACCTCCCGAAACTAATAGAACCGTCGGAACTCACATGCGAGCCCTCTAACTCATAAGTCAACATCCGGTTTACTTTTACGGTTTAAACCTTCTTGAAAGAGACTAAGTGTCTCATTTCTTACTAAATCCACTCCGGACTCAAACTACTCAACGTGATTACACAAAAAACGGCAAATGAAGCATAATAAGGCAGAAATGGGGGAAACTGAGCAGTAATTCATGAGACAACTGGCCGGGTCGTCACACTAATTTAGAAGTCCCCGAGATTCTTAGGCTTGAATCTGACGCGAATTTGGTGTTGAGAGGTTGTTTTGAGCGTTCTGAAGGTTGGAACGAGTTTGAATAATGTTATGGGATATGTTGGCATGTTTGGTTGAGGTCCCAGTGGCCTCGGGTGAGTTTAGGGTGGTTAAACGGACTATTTCGTCCTTGGAAAAGTTGCAAAAAAACCAGAAAAGTTTATAATTTTGTAATAGAACAAATAGGCATAGCAAAGCGGGCTATGCTATCGCAAACCCTGTATGCGGGTTGCAAACCACACACCCAGATCGCAAACCCAGACAGTTTTCTGGGCAAAGAATGACGTCAAGAATGCGGTCAGGAATGCGGTCGCATTTCCACAATGCGGACGGCATATCCACCACACTGAGACTGCAGATCGAGACAGATTTCTGGACAAGATCCATGTCAGAAATGCGGTCGCATTTCTAAAATGCGAACCGTATTTCGTACATTGAAATCGCAGACCAAGACAGATTTCTGGACAAAAATCAACGTCAAAATGCGGTCAAAGTGCGGTCGCATTTTTTTACCCGACTGGTGCGTTTTTGTTTTGATTTTTGACCCTATATAAATAGAAACCAGTACCCATTGGCCATGCAAAAACCCACTATCGTTACCATCTAAGAGAAACACCTCCAAAACACCAAAAATCACAACAAAATCAACCTCAAAACTATATCCAAAGGAGACTTGCTTGGACAGATACTTAAGAGAGGGGATTTCAGCAATTCTTAAACATAATTGGAGCTATAGAACTCGGATTGAAGCAAATTTTGAGGAGATATTTGGAGAATTTTCAAGGGAAACATCGGGGTAAGTGTTCTCAACTCAACTTTGGTCAAATTACCCCGGTATACCGCTATATTTAGTATTTAATTGGTGATTTGAGTTGGAAAATCTGTGAAAAACCCTTAAGTTTAGATTTAAGATTTGGAGGTTGAACCGATGTCGGAATTCGATAATTTTTGTATGGTTGAACTCGTTAGGAGGTAAGGGACATATTGATGTAAAAATTTCTGCACTTCGAGAAGTGGGCCCGGGGCTTGAGTTTTGCTAATTTCTTATTTTTTGATAGTTTTTGATTGTTTCGCTTGGGCTTTGTTCCCTCAGTGTATTGTGACGTATTAGTTTTGATTTTGGATAGATTCGACGTGCGTGGCGGCCAATTCGAAGGGCAAAGGCGTCGCGGGCTAGGGATTTAGCTGGTTCGAGGTGAGTAGTAATTGTAAATGATGTTCTGAGGGTTTGAAACCCCGGATTTGCACATCGTAGTGCTATATTGAGGTGAGGCACGCGCTCGATGATGAGCGTGGGGTCGTTTACTACTGGGGATTGTGACTGGATCCATCCCAATTGATGATTTTACTACGCATTTGATTGAAACTTACTTGTTATTATCATGATTTGGGCTTATTGCCATCTTTGGGCTTTGTGCCAATTATTTGAACCCTTCGGGGATCCTTATCATTGTTTCCTCACTATTTTTGACTTATTACTTGAACTTAGTCATGCTGTTTTCACTATTTTACAACTCAGCCATGTTTACTCAGTTTTGCGAAATGATGTTTTGGGCTGCGGATTACTGTTTTACTATAGCCCGAGGGGCTTGTGATGATTTTTCTAACTGAGTGCGGCCGAGGGCCCAATGTGAGGTTTTACTAAGTGATATGAGGCCGAGGGCCTGAGATACTTTATGTGCCACGAGGTGGCTTGTGACTGATATAAGGCCGAGGGCCTGATATACTTTATGTGCCACGAAGTGGCTTATGACGGATATGAGGCCGAGGGCCTGAGATTCTTTATGTGCCACGAGGTGGCTTGTGATTGATATGAGGCCGAGGGCCTAGATATATGCCACGAGATGGCTTGATATTGTGCTTGGGCCGTAAAGGGCCCCTCCCGGAGTCTGTACACCCCCAGTGAGCGCGGGTACCCATTGTGATGTGAAATATAGCCCAAGGGGCTAATATTATATTATGTGATAGCCTGAGGGGCTGATAATGTTCCATGTGATAGCCCGAGGTGCTGATGTTATTTCTGAGATTTGAGCCCGAGGGGCTGGTACTGTTCTATGATATTGCCCGGGGGCGGATTTACTGATTTATAGCCCGAGGGGCGACGTTTTAATTCACTTTGATTATTTGAAAAATACATGTTTTTAGCTGTTGAAAGAAGCTTTTACTTGATTTCTCACTGATCTACTGTTTGCGAATGATGTTTTAATGCTTCATTATAGAATGCCTTGTGCTTTGTGTGTTTTCTTACTTTCAGTCGTTATTTATAATTGTTACTCACTGAGTTTGAAGTACTCACATTACTCCTTGCACCATGTGTGCAGATTCAGGCGTTGTTGGTTCCGCTCCGGAGTACTGATTCCTCCTGTCCAGGCGGTGATCCAGAGACTACGAGGTAGCTGTTGGAGTCTGCAGCCCCGTAGCTCTTTCATCTTGTTGTTCCTATGTTCTTCGAAAATTGTGCCAGATATTATAATTAGTAATCTTGCTATTAGGATTCATTCGTTGCTTATGACATTGTGACACCCCGGTTTGGGCTGTAGTCGGGATGGTTAACTATGTTGTTCGCAAGTGATTGTTCGTAAACTATGCTTGTATTGTTTCCTTGTTAATTAACTGATTAAGAATTAGATTTGGTTTGAATTAGCTGGCCTTGTCTTCACGATAGGCGCCATCACGATCGGGTTCGGGGTAGGGTTGTGACACCTAGCCTATTCTTTTCTTTGTGTGTTTCTTTTTTTTTTATACCTTCCATAGATTCAGAGAGGAATTCCATATATTTTCACATCTATGATTTACATGTACAACATATACCACTGTCAAGGGGGGAGTTCTTATTATTTAGGTTAGTTAGGTACTTCCATTTCCAAAAAAGTAAAAAAATAAAAATTGGGTTGCGCTATATATATGAAAGAGTATACAATAATGATGTATTTGGCAAATCAAATACCATGGTCTAATAATCAAACATTCTGATTAGTTGATAATATTAGTATTAGTTGGAAATTTTGTGAAAGATTCCTATGAAAAGTTTCATTAACGCGGAATTCGTGTCGAGTAGACCTTGTTGTTGTGAGAATTCTTAATTCATAAGTTTTAGGGAGGGATTTATGTCACCACAAACAGAGACTAAAGCAAGTGTTGGATTCAAAGCTAGTGTTAAAGAGTACAAATTGACTTATTATACTCCTGAGTACCAAACCAAGGATACTGATATATTGGCAGCATTCTGAGTAACTCCTCAACCTGGAGTTCCACCTGAAGAAGCGGGGGCCGCGGTAGCTGCCGAATCTTCTACTGGTACATAGACAACTGTATGGACCGATGGACTTACCAGCCTTGATCATTACAAAGGGCAATGCTACCGCATCGAGCGTGTTGTTGGAGAAAAAGATCAATGTAGTGCTTATGTAGCTTACCATTTAGACCTTTTCGAAGAAGGTTCCTTTACCAACATGTTTACTTCCATTGTAGGTAACGTATTTGGGTTCAAAGCCCTGCACGCTCTACGTCTGGAAGTTCTGCGAATCCCTCCTGCTTATGTTAAAACTTTCCATGGTCCGCCTCATGGGATCCAAGTTGAAAGAGATAAATTGAACAAGTATGGTCGTCCCCTGTTGGGATGTACTATTAAACCTAAATTGGGGTTATCTGCTAAAAACTATGGTAGAGTTGTTTATGAATGTCTTCGCGGTGGACTTGATTTTACCAAAGACGATGAGAACGTGAACTCACAACCATTTATGCGTTAGAGAGATCGTTTCTTATTTTGTGCCGAAGAAATTTATAAAGCACAGGCTGAAACACGTGAAATCAAAGGGCATTACTTGAATTCTACTGCAGGTACATGCGAAGAAATGATCAAAAAAGCTGTATTTGCTAGAGAATTGGGCGTTCCGATCATAATGCATGACTACTTAACGGGGGGATTCACCGCAAATACTAGCTTGGCTCATTATTGCCGAGATAATGGCCTACTTCTTCACATCCACCGTGCAATGCATGCGGTTATTGATAGATAGAAGAATCATGGTATCCACTTTAGGGTATTAGCGGTGGAGATCATATTCACTCTGGTACCGTAGTAGGTAAACTTGAAGGTGAAAGAGACATAACTTTGGGCTTTGTTGATTTACTGCGTGATGATTTTGTTGAACAAGATCGAAGTCGAGGTATTTATTTCACTCAAGATTGGGTCTCTTTACCAGGTGTTCTACACGTGGCTTCAGGAGGTATTCACGTTTGGCATATGCCTGCTCTGACTGAGATCTTTGTGTAACGACCCAGCTAGTCGTCTCGTGAGTTACCGCTCCGTTTTCCCCATTTCTGCTTTATTATGCTTCGTTACCCGTGTTTTATGTAATCACGTTGAATGGTTTGCGTTCGGAGTAGATTTGGTAAGAAATGAGACACTCAGTCTCTTTCAAGAAGGTCTAAGTTGTAAAAGTCAACGGGATGTTGACTTATGAGTTAGAGGGCTCGGATGTGATTTTCGACGATTCGATTAGTTTCGGAAGACGATTTATGACTTAGGAGTGTGATCGGAATTGATTTCGGAGGTCCGGTGTAGAACTAGGCTTGAATTGGTTGAGTTAGTAATTTTGGCGATTTCCGGTTGTTAGGCGATATTTTGATCGAATGGAATTCCGGAAGTTGTTGTAGCTTTGATATATGATTTAGGACTGGCGTGTAAAATTTCGGGTGATTCGGAGGTGGTTTGGTTGGGTTTAGATCAAAAGAGCGATTTAGAAGATTTTGAAACCCTTAGGCTTAAATCCGACGCGAATTGGTGTTGATAGGATGTTTTGAACGTTCCGAAGGCTGGAACAAGATTGAATAATGTTATGGGATAGGTTAGCATGTTTGGTTAAGGTGCTAGTGGCCTCGAGTGAGTTTTGGGTGGTTAAACGGACAAATCCATCGTCGGAAAAGAAAGTTTGCAGAAAAACCAGATGCGGGGAATGCGGTCGCATTTCTCAAATGCAGACCACATATTTCTCCAACAGATCGCAAATCTAGGCAGGTTTCGGGGCAAAGTTCATGTCAGAAATGCGGTCAAGAATGCGATCGCAAACAAGAAATACGGACCGCATATCTGACATGGAGACCGCAAACTGAGACAGAAAACTGGAAAAAAAAAATTTAACTTCAAGAATGCGGTCGAAATGCGATCGCAAACCTGAAATGCGGACCGCAAACCATGCTTCATGTTGAAATTGCGGTGAAGGCTAGGGCCACTTTTGCGGTGGCCACGTCAAATATGCGGACCACATATCTGTTCTGCGACAAATATGCGATCGCATATAGTGCCGTACAGGGGTGTTTTTGTCTCGATTTTTTGCTCCTTTATAAATAGAAATCAGTGCCCATTTGCCATACAAGACACGTTTTCATTACCCACAAAGAGAAATACCTCCAAACACCATAAAATCACAACAAATCAACCTTAAAAACTACATCCAAAGGACATTTCTTGGACAAATTCTCAAGAAGAGTGTTGACCATCCTAAACAACGTTGGAACTATAGAGCTCGGGTCGAAGCAAGTGTTGAGGAAATTTTTGGAAGATTTCCAAGGGAAAAAAATCGGGGTAAGTGTTCTTGACTTAATCTTGGTCAAAATTACCCAAACCTACTACTATTCTAGTTGGTAATTGTGATTAAGTTAGGAAAATTATGGAAAAGCCCTATGCTTAGATTTTTAGACTTGGAGGTCGAAATGAAGTCAGAATTCGATAAATCTTGTATGGTTGAACTCGTGGGAAGATAAGGAACCCGATGAGGTAAAAATTAACGAATTTCGAGAAGTGGGCTCGGGGCTCGTATTTTGGTAATTTTGGGATTTCTTAGTAATTTTGATTGTTTTTGTGTGGGCTTTGTTCTCTCAACATATTGTGACGTAATTGTTTTGAATTTGGATAGATTCAATGCACGTGGAGGCCAATTCAAAGGGCAAGGGCGTCGTAGGCTAAGGATTTAACTGGTTTGAGGTGAGTAGTTATCTTAAATGATGATATGAGGGTTTGAAACCCCGGATTGCACATCGTAGTGCTATTTTGAGGTGAGGTACGCGCTCGATGATGAGCGTGGGGTTGTTTACCGCTGGGATTGTGACTTGGTACATCCCGATTGATGATTTTACTATATATTTGATTGGAACTGATTTGGTTATCATTATGATTTGGGCTGATTGCCATATTTGGGTTTCGTGCCGGTTATTTGAACCCTTCAGGGATATTTATCACTGTTTCCTCACTGTGTTGATGTATTACTTGAACTTAGTCTTGTTGATTTACACTGTTTTACAACTCAGCCACTGTTACTTAGTTTTTGAGGTTTACATAATATTTTAAATGACGTGAATGGATCGGGTGGCACACCGCCACGAGATATTGCGCTTGGGCCGTAAGGGGCCCCTCCGGAGTCTGTACACCCCCAGTGAGTGCGGGTACCCATGGGAGCGGGTGGCACGCCGCCACGAGATATGATGTAAAATGTAGCCCGAGGGGCTGGTGTGGTTGTTTCCCTTTGCTTCATGTTATTTACTTGAGATATTTACATGTTTACTGTATCGTTGTGGATTGCTTTATGCCTTATGTGTTTTCTTACCTTTAGACGTTATTTATAATTATTACTCACTGAGTTGGAAGTACTCACATTACTCCCTGCACCATGTGTGCAGATTGGGGCGTTATCGGTTTCGTTCCGAGGTATTGACTACTATTGTCAGGGCGGTGATTCAGAGACAACGAGGTAGTTGTTGGCGTCCGCAGCCCCGTATCTCTTTATATTGTTATTTCCCCTTTCTTCAACAAATGCGCCAGAGATATTGTAATAGTAATCTTGCTATTAGGATTTCATTAGTTGCTCATGACTTTGTGACACCCCGGTTCGGGCAGTTGAGTCGGGATGGTTCACTATTTTTTTTCCGCAATTAACTGCTATCAAACTGTGTTGTGACGTTCTCTTGTTAAATTTATTGCTTTAAATGAAGTTTAGTTTTAATTGGCTAGCCTTGTCTTTATGAGAGGCGGCATCACGATCGGGTTGGGATTTTGGGTCGTGACACTTTGGGGATGATTCCGTACTACAGTTCGGTGGAGGAACTTTAGGAAATCTTTGGGGTAATGCGCCAGGTGCCGTAGCTAATCGAGTAGCTCTATAAGCATGTGTACAAGCTCGTAATGAAGGACGTGACCCTGCTCAGAAAGGAAATGAAATTATTCACGAGGCTTGCAAATGGAGCCCCGAACTAGCCGCTGCTTGTGAAGTATGGAAAGAGATCGTATTTAATTTTGCAGCAGTGGACGTTTTGGATAAGTAAAAACAGTAGACATTAGCAGATAAATTAGCAGGAAATAAAGAAGGATAAGGAGAAAGAACTCAAGTAATTATCCTTCGTTCTCTTAATTAAATTGCAATTAAACTCGGCCCAATCTTTTACTAAAAGGATTGAGCCGAATACAACAAAAATTCTATTGCATATATTTTGACTAAGTATATACTTACCTAGATATACAAGATTTGAAATACAAAATCTAGAAAACTAAATCAAAATCTAAGACTCAAATCTTCCTATTGTTGTCTTGGATCCACAATTAATCATACGAATCCTTAGGATTGGTATATTCTTTTCTATCCTGTAGTTTGTAGTTTCCCTGAATCAAGCCAAGTGTCACACCTCTTTCTACCCATCCTGAATATTGTCCCCTTTGTTCCACGTTGAAATAGAAAATTAATTTATTACTTATTTATTTATTAGATTTTAGATTGTTAGATTTGTTAGTGATTAGATATTAGTATCAGACGAGATTTTACGAAACAATTATATTTTGATTTCTTTATAGGAGAGGACAAATCTCTTTTTTCTATGCGAATTTGACACAACATAGGAAAAGCTGCCCTTTATTAAAAATTATATTATTATATTATTTTTAATAATATTAAAGGGGTTCCAACATATTAATATATAGTGAAGTGTTCCCCCCAAATTTAGAACGTTTTTTCGATACTCACAATCCTTATTAGTTAATAATCCTAGTGATTGGATTTCTATGCTTACTCTGATAAGAAATAAGATATTCAAATAAATAATTTTATAGCGAATGACTATTCATCTATTATATTTTCATGCAAATAGGGGGCAAGAAAACTCTATGGAAAGATGGTGGTTTAATTCGATGTTGTTCAAGAAGGAGTTTGTCACGACCCACAATACCAACTCGGTCGTGATGGCGCCTCTCATGAAGACAAGGCTAGCCAATCCAAACTAAACCTCGATTTAAACAGTTAGCAACACGAAAATAATATAAGTATGATTTAATAGCAGAAGTTAGCGGAAAAATAGCGAACCATCTCGACTACAGCCCTCAAATCGGGGTGTCACAAAGTCATGAGCAGCTAATGAAAATCCTAATAATAATACTACTATTACAATATCATTGGCACACCTGTTTGAAAATAGTGGAAACAACAAGGTAAAAGAGAAACGGGGCTGCGGACGCCAACAGCTACCTCGTAATCCCTTAATCACCGCCCTGACAGTAGTAGTTGTTAATACCTCGGAGCCGAACCGGTAACGCCTGAATCTGCACACATGGTGTAGGGAGTAATGTGAGTACTTCCAACTTAGTGAGTAATAATTATAAATAACATCTAAGAGTAAGGAAACACATAAGGCATACAACAATTCATAATGAAACAGTAAACATGCAACTAATCAAGTCAATAACATAAAGTAAAAGATAATGTCATGACTGGCCAAGTCATATCTCGTGACGGCATGTCACTCGATCCCATGGGTACCCTACGCTCACTGTGGGGGGTGTAGTGGCGCAATATCTCGTGGCGGCGTGCCACCCGATCCCGTGGCGGTGTGCCACCGGATCCATTTATGTCATACCCGTGGCGGCGCGCCACCCGATCCATTTATATCATATCCGTGGCGGCATGCCACCCGATCCATTTATATCATATCCCGTGGCGGCGTGCCACCCGATCCATTTAAAAATCATTTAAACATATCATTTAAATCTTAGGCCCTTGGCCTCATATTACTCTGTAAAACCTCACATTTGGCCCTCGGCCGCACTCAGTCAGAAAAATCATATCATGCCCCTCGGGCATAGTAAAATAGTAATTCTCAGCCCAAAACATCATTTAAAATATTATGTAACCTCAAAAACTGAGCAAAGTGGCTGAGTTGTAAAACAGTGGAAGACCCACATGAATGAGTTCAAACAGTGAGGAAACAGTGATAAATACCCCTGAAGGGTTCACATAACCGGCACGAAGCCCTAATACGGCAATCAGCCCAAATCATGATGATACCAAGAATGTTTCAGTCAAATGTATAGTAAAATCATTAATCGGGATGGACCAAGTCCCAATCACCAGTAGTAAACAATCCCATGCTCATCATCGAGCGCGTATCTCAACTCAATATAGCACTACGATGTGCAAATCCGGGGTTTCAAACTCTCAGAACATCATTTAAGATCATTACTCACCTCAAACCGGCTAAATCCTTATCCCGCGACGCCCTTGACCTTTGAATTAGCCTCCACGCGCGTCGAATCTATCCAAATTCAGAACAATTACATTACAATATGTTGTGGGAACAAAGCCCAAACAAAACAATCGAAAAACACCAAGAAATCCCGAAATTAGAAAACCCGAGCCCCGGGCCCACTTCTCGAAATTTGATAATTATCACCTCAACAGATTTCTTATCTCCTCACGATTTCAACCATATAAAATTTGTCGAATTCCGACATCGGATCGACTTCCAACCCTCAAACCTAAACTTTAGGGCTTTCCACCATTTTCCCAACTTAGATCATCAATTAATTGCTAAAAGCAGTGATAAACTGAGGTAATTCCTCCATAATTGAGTTAGGAACACTTACCCCGAGATTTCTCTTGAAAATCTTCCAAAAATCCTTCAAGATTTCGCTTCAATCCGAGTTCCCTAGCTCCAACTACGTTCAAGATGGTCAAAGCTCCTTTCCTTAAGAGCTTGTTCAAGAAATTCTCCCTTTGGATATAGTTTGAGGTTGATTTGTTGTGATTCTATGGTGTTTAGGGGTGTTTCTCTTCGTGGGTAACGGGAATGGGTTTTGCATGGCAAAATGGGCTATGAGTTCTATTTATAGATGGTCAAAAATCGAGTTAAAACACCCTGGCCCAACCAAATATGCGATCGCATACCTGTCGCATAACAGGTATGCGGTTCGCATATTTGACGTAGCCATCGCGAAGATAGCCCTAGCCTTCACCGCGAAATCAACACAAAGCGTGGTTTGCGGTTCGCATTTCATGGTTTGCGATCGCATCCTCGTCGCATTCCTGACGTAGATTTTTTTCCAAGTTTCTGTCTCAGTATGCGACCTCCACTGTCAAATATGCGGTTCGCATTTCAGGTTTGCGGTTCGCATTCTGGCCGCATTTTGGTCGCGAATCTTCTCCAGATTTATGTTTGTGTTTGCGACTCCACTGTGAGATATGCAGTCCGCATTTGAGATTTGCGGTCCGCATTCTCACCTGGTTTTTCTACAACTTTTGTTTTTCCAACGATGGTTTAATCCGTTTAACCACCCAAAACTCACCCGAGGCCTCTGGAACCTCAACCAAACACGCCAACATATCCCATATCATTATTCAAACATGTTCCAACCTTCAGAATGCTCAAAGAAACCTCTCAACACCAAATTCACGTTGGGTTCAAGCCTAAGGATATAAAAATCCTCTAAGTCGTTATTTGATCTAAACCTAACCAAACCACGTCCGAATGACCTGAATTTTTACACACACGTCCTAATTCACATATCGGAACTACAGCAGCTTTCGGAATTCCATTCTGACCCTCGGATCAAAATCTCGCCTATCAACCGAAAATCGCCAAAATTCTAACTCCGCCAATTCAAGCCTAATTCCACACGGGATCTCCGAAACAATTTCCGATTTCACTCCTAAGTCATAAATCATCTCCCGAAACTAATTAAATCATCGGAAATCACATCCGAGCCCTCTAACTCATAAGTCAACATACGATTGACTTTTACAACTTAAACCCTCTTGAAAGAGACTAAGTGTCTCATTTCTTACCAATTTCACTCCGAACTCAATTACTCAACTTGGTTACGTAAAACACAGAAAACGAACATAACGAGACAAAAAAATAGGGAAGACGGAGTCGTAACCCACGAGACGACTAGCCGGGTCGTCACATTCTCCCCCTCTTAAACAAACGTTCGTCCTCGAACGAGTCAAGAAACATACCTGAAGTCTCAAATAGGTGAGGATATCTACTCCGCATCGCTTGCTCGGTTTCCCATGTAGCCTCTTCCACGGACCGACCTCTCCATTGAACTTTCACTAAAGCTATCTCCTTGGACCTCAACTTCCGAACCTGACGATCCAAAATCGCCACTGGCTCCACCTCATAGGTCAAATTATCATCCAACTGAATCGTGCTGAAGTCCAAAATATGAGACAGGTCTCCAATATACTTCCGGAGCATCGAAACATGAAATACTGGGTGCACATTCGACAGACTGGGTGGCAAGGCAAGCTCATAAGCCACCTCCCCGACTCTTCGAAGCACCTCAAACGGCCCAATAAACCGAGGACTCGGTTTCCCCTTCTTCCCGAATCTCATAACACCTTTCATGGGAGAAACCTTCAGCAAGACCTTCTCGCCAACCATGTAGGACACATCTCGAACCTTCCTATCGGCATAACTCTCCTGGATTGTTTTCACCTTCTCTAAAGCATCCTGAACCAAGTCAGTCCCCAATAGCCTAGCTTCGCCGGGCTCGAACCAACCAACCGGAGATCTGCACTGCCTCCCATACAAAGCCTCATACGGAGCCATCTGAATACTTGACTGGTAGCTGTTGTTATAAGCGAACTCTTCAAGCGGTAGAAATTCATCCCATGAACCTCCGAAATCAATAACGTACACATGCAACATGTCCTCCAGTATCTGAATGGTACGTTCGGACTGCCCATCCGTCTGAGGATGAAATGCTGTGCTCAATTCTACCTGAGTACCCAACTCCCTCTGCAGGGCCTTCCAGAACTGCGAGGTGAACTGAGTACCCCTATCAGAAATGATAGAAACTGGAACACCATGTAGCCGAACAATCTCTCGGATATAAATCCTTGCCAACCGTTCTGAAAAATAGGTAGTACACACGGGAATGAAGTGCGCGGACTTGGTCAGCCGATCCACAATCACCCAAATAGCATAGAACTTCTTCAAAGTCCGTGGGAGTCCAACAACGAAGTCCATAGTGATCCGCTCCCATTTCCACTCGGGAATAGCTATCCGCTGAAGCAAACCACCCGGCCTCTGATGTTCATATTTTACTTGCTGACGGTTGACACACCGAGCTACGAATCCCACAATATCCTTCTTCATTCTTCTCCACAAATAGTGTTGCTTCAAGTCCTGATACATCTTTGCGGCATCTGGATGAATGGAATACCGCGAGCTATGGGCCTTTTCCAGAATCAATTCCCGAAGCCCATCCACATTAGGTACACAAATCCGGCCCACCATCCTTAACACTCCATCGTTGCCGATGGTCACATCTTTAGCATCGTTATGCTGGACACTGTCCTTAAGGACAAGCAAGTGTGGATCGTCATACTGACGCTCCCTGACGCGATCATATAATGAAGATCGAGAAACCACGCAAGCCAACACCCGATTGGGTTCCGATATGTCTAATCTCACAAACCTATTGGCCAAGGTCTGGACATCGACCGTGAGAGGTCTCTCTCCAACTGGAATGTATGCCAAACTCCCCATGCTCACTGCCTTTTGGCTCAAAGCATCGGCCACCACATTGGCCTTTCCCGGATGGTATAATATAGTAATATCGTAATCCTTGAGCAATTCTAACCATCTCCGCTGTCTCAAATTTAGATCTTTCTTCTTGAACAAATTTTGAAGGCTACGATGATCAGTGAACACTTCACAAGATACGCCATACAAGTAGTGCCTCCAAATCTTTAGAGCATGAACTATTGCAGCTAGCTCAAAATCATGCACGAGGTAGTTCTTTTCATGAGGCTTCAACTGACGAGAAGCATAAGCAATAACTCTACCCTCCTGCATTAGTACACAACCTAAATCAATTCTCGAGGCATCACAATATATGGTATACGAACATGAGGCTGATGGTAGAACCAATACTGGAGCTGTGGTCAAGGCTGTCTTCAGCTTCTAAAAGCTCTCCTCACACTTGTCCGACCACACAAATGGAACACCCTTATGGTTCGTCAAGGGCGATACAATGGATGAGAATCCCTGCACAAACCGGCGATAATAACCTGCCGACCCAAGAAAACTACGAATCTTTGTGACTGAGGACGGTCTAGGCTAACTTTGAACCGCCTCTATCTTCTTTGGATCAACCTGAATACCCTCGCTGGACAATACGTGCCCCAAGAAATCCACTAAGTCAAGCCAAAACTCACACTTGGAGAATTTTTCATAAAGCTTCTCCTCCCTCAGTCTCTGCAATACAACCCGCAGATGCTCTGCGTGCTCTTCCTGGCTACGCGACTACACCAGAATATCATCAATAAATACCACCACGAACGAATCTAGATAAGGCCGAAATACATTGTTCATTAACTGCATGAACGCTGCTGGGGCATTGGTTAGCCCGAAAGACATAACAAGAAACTCATAGTGGCCATATCTAATCCGGAAAGCAGTCTTAAGAATATCTGCATCCCTGATCTTTAACTGGTGATATCCTGAACGCAGATCAATCTTAGAGAACACTCGTGCTCCCTGAAGCTGGTCAAATAAATCATCGATGCGAGGCAAGGGATATTTGTTCTTGATTGTTACTTTGTTCAGTTGCCTATAATCGATGCACATTCTCATCGTGCCATCCTTCTTTTTCACAAATTGAACTGGTGCACCCCAATGTGACACACTAGGGCGAATTAACCCCTTGTCTAGGAGTTCCTGAAGTTGCTCCGTTAATTCTTTCAACTCCGCTGGTGCCATGCGATACGGTGGAATAGAAATGGGCTGGGTGCCCGGCACCAAGTCGATACCAAGTCAATGTCCCTGTCCGATGGCATGCCCGGCAGGTCTGCAGGAAATACATCGGGAAATTCCCGCACAATTGGAACAGAATCGATGCTTGGAGTTTCAGCTCCAACATCCCTCACAAACGCTAGGTATGCAAGGCAACCCTTCCCAACCATACGCTGAGCTTTTAAGTATGATATCACCCTACCAGGAATATAATCAGTCACGCCATGCCACTCGATCCGCGGCACACCCGGCATAGCCAAAGTAACTGTCTTAGCATGACAGTCTAAAATAGCACGACATGGAGATAGCTAATCCCTGCCCAAAATAACATCAAAATCTACCATGCTTAATAGCAATAGATCCACTCGGGTCTCCAGACCCCCAATAGTTACTACACATGACCGGTACACACGGTCCACAACAACAGTATCGCCCACCGGGGTAGACACATAAACAGGTAAAGCAAGAAACTCCCGGGGCATACCCAAATATTGAGCAAAATATGAGGACACATATGAATAAGTGGAACCAAGATGAAATAATAAAGAGGCATCTTTGAGGCAGACTGATATAATCTGTAATAACGGCATCTGAAGCATTAGCATCTGTCCTGCCTGGAATAGCATAGAATCGGGCCTGGCCACCGCCTGCTCGACCTCCCCCTCTGGGGCGACCTCTGGCTGCCTGACCTCCACCCCTAACTGGCTGGGCGGTTGGTAAAGCAACTGGATAAGAAGTCGAGGGTTGACCCCTCTGCTGGAACGATCTAACATCACGATAAGGACACTGCCTCCGCATGTGGCCCATCTCGCCACAATCATAACAGCTCACTGAGGTTCTAGCAGATGCACTCAGCCTAAAAAGATCCTGGGCTGACGGAGAATGAGCTGGAAGGGCACTGAGTGATGACTGGCCTTGCTGTAGCCCATGATGACCACGACCTGCAGATGCCCCACGGTATTCTGGACGGGCTGGCTGAGCAGGCCTGAAGGAACGGCCTCTACCCTGCTGAAACTGGCCTCTCGAAGGAGTACCACTGTAACTACCGCATCCTCGAGGCCTCTTAGCCTCCCTCTCCTCTCGCTCCTGACGGCGAATTGTCTCAATCTCCCTGGTCATGAGGATACGGAGATGATAGTTAAGGCCATCCACAAACCTTCTGATCCTTTCACGATCAGTCGGTACCATCCAGACAGCATGTCGAGCCAACTCAGAAAATCTCGACTCATATTGCGACACCGTCATATCCCCCTATCGCAGCTCTTCTCTACGGGACTGCGGCACATACTTCTCCAAGAAAAGAGCAGAGAACTGCTGCCAAGTAAGGGGCGCGGCATCAACCGGCCTACGCCTCTCATACGCCTCCCACCAATTAAAGACAGCTCCCATAAACTGAAAGGTGGTGAATGCCACACCACTAGACTCAAGAATCCCGGCTGTCCGGAGCATTCGCTGACACTTGTCAAGAAAACCCTGGGCATCCTCGCCCTCAGCACCGCTGAATGACGGAGGCTGGAGTCCGCCAAACCTCTCAAGGCGACGCTGCTCATCATCTGGCATAACTGGTACTATGAATTCCTGAGCTGGTGCAGCAGGCTGGGCTGGAGGTGCCCCCGGCATCTGAAGTCCCTGCACTACCTGCTCAGGCGTACGGGCAACTAGAGTCTGATTGCCTCCCCCGGCCTGTGAAGTAGTTGCGGCTGTTGTGGCTGAAACCGCCTGAGCCAGGCCAGTGCAAACAGATAATATCTGAGCCAAGGTCTCCTGAAGACCTGGAATAGCGATAGGCACAGCTGGTGCCTGAACTGGTGTTGCTGGGGCCTGTTCCTAAGCTGGGGCAGCTGGTGGATCAGCAAATGCTGCCCTCGCCGCTCTGCCTCTTCAACGACCACGACCTCATCCACGGCCTCTGGTGGCCTCAGTGGGTGGTACTGGTGGTCGTCCACCTCGTCCGGTACTTTGCGGCCTCACCATCTGTGAGAGAACAGGATAGCAAAAGTTTTAGTACTCGGATTTACAAGTTCGCATGACAAGAATTTCAAGAATATTGAATTTTCCTAAAAAGGTTCCGCAGCCTCTCGAAGATAAGTACAAACGTCTCCGTACCGATCCGCAAGACTCTACTAAACCCGCTCATGACTCGTTAGACCTATGTAACCTAGGCTATGATACCAAGCTGTCACGACCAAATATCCTAACCCAGTCGTGATGGCGCCTCTCATGAAGACAAGGCTAGCCAATCCAAACTAAACCTCGAATTAAACTGTTAGCAACACGAAAATAATATAAGTATGGTTTATTAGCAGAAGTTAGCGGAAAATAGCGAACCATCCCGATAACAGCCCTCAAATCGGGGTGTCACAAAGTCATGAGCAGCTAATGAAAATCCTAATAATAATACTATTATTACACTATCTTTGGTATAACTGTTTGAAAGTAGTGGAAACAACAAAGTTAAAGAGATACGGAGCTACGGACGCCAACAGCTACCTCGTAATCCCTGAATCACTACCCTGACAGTAGTAGTAGTTAATACCTCGGAGCGGAACCGGTAACGCCTGAATCTCCACACATGGTGCAGGGAGTAATGTGAGTACTTCCAACTCAGTGAGTAATAGTTATAAATAACATCTAAGAGTAAGGAAACACATAAGGCATACAAAAATCCATAATGAAACAGCAAACATGCAAATAATCAAGTCAATAACATAAAGTAAAAGAAAATGTCATGACTGGCCAAGTCATATCTCGTGACGACGTGTCACCCGATCCCATGGGTACCCTACACTCACTGTGGGGGGTGCATTGGCGCAATATCTCGTGGCGGCGTGCCACCCGATCCATTTATGTCATATCCGTGGCGGCGCGCCACCTGATCCATTTATATCATATCCATGGCGGCGTGCCACCCGATCTATTTATATCATATCCCGTGGCGACGTGCCACTAGATCCATTTAAAAATCATTTAAAAACATCATTTAAATCTCAGGCCCTTGGCCTCATATTACTCATTAAAACCTCACATTTGGCCCTCGGCCGCACTCAGTCAGAAAAATCATCTCATGCCTCTCGGGCATAGTAAAACAGTAGTTCTCAGCCCAAAACATCATTTAAAATATTATGTAACCTCAAAAACTGAGCAAAGTGGCTGAGTTGTAAAACACTGGAAGACCCACGTGACTGAGTTCAAGTAACGAATTCAAACAGTGAGGAAACAGTGATAAATACCCCTGAAGGGTTCACATAACCGGCACGAAGCCCAAATACGGCAATCAGCCCAAATCATGATGATAACAAGTATGTTTCAGTCAAATGTATAGTAAAATCATCAATCGGGATGGACCAAGTCCCAATCCCCAGTAGTAAACAATCCCATGCTCATCATCGAGCGCGTATCTCAACTCAATATAGCACTACGATGTGCAAATCCGGGGTTTCAAACCCTCAGAACTTCATTTAAGATCATTACTCACCTTAAACCGGCTAAATCCTTATCCCGCGATGCCCTTACCCTTTGAATTGGCCTCCACGCGCATCGAATCTATCCAAATTCAGAACAATTACATTACAATATGTTGTGGGAACAAAGCCCAAACAAAACAATTGAAAAACACCAAGAAATCCCGAAATTAGAAAACCCGAGCCCCGGGCCCACTTCTCGAAATTTGATAATTATCACCTCAACAGGTTTCTGATCTCCTCACGATTTTAACCATATAAAATTTGTCGAATTCCGACATCGGATCGACTTCCAACCCTCGAATCTAAACTTTAGGGCTTTCCACCATTTTCCCAACTTAGATCATCAATTAATTGCTAAAAACGGTGATAAACTGAGGTAATTCCTCCATAATTGAGTTAGGAACACTTACCCCGAGATTTCTCTTGAAAATCTTCCAAAAATCCTTCAAGATTTCGCTTCAATCCGAGTTCCCTAGCTCCAACTACGTTCAAGATGGTCAAAGCTCCTTTTTAAGACCTTGTTCAAGGAATTCTCCCTTTGGATATAGTTTGAGGTTGATTTGTTGTGATTCTATGGAGTTTAGGGGTGTTTCTCTTCGTGGGTAACGCGAATGGGTTTTGCATGGCAAAGTGGGCTATGAGTTCTATTTATAGAGTGGTCAAAAATCGAGTTAAAACACCGCGGCCCGACCAAATATGTGATCGCATACCTGTCGCATAACACGTATGCGGTTCGCATATTTGACGTAGCCATCGCGAAGATAGCTTGTGACGACCCGGTTAGTCGTCTCGCGAGTTACCGCTCCGTTTTCCCCATTTTCTGTCTCATTATGCTTCGTTATCTATGTTCTATGTGATAGAGTTGAATAGTTGCATTTGGAGTGGGTTTGGTAAGAAATGAGACACTTAGTCTCTTTCAAGAAGGTTTAAGTTGTAAAAAGTCAACCAGATGTTGACTTATGAGTTAGAGGGCTCGGATATGAATTCCGATGATTCGATTAGTTTCGGGAGATGATTTATGACTTAGCAGTGTGATCGGAATTTGTTTTGGAGGTCCCGTGTAGAATTAGGCTTGAATTAGTGGAGTTAGTATTTTGGCGATTTCCGGTTGATAGGCGAGATTTTGATCCGAGGGTCGGAATGAAATTTTGAGAGTTGCTATAGCTTCGTATGGTGAATTCGGACTTAGGCGTATGTCCGGATTTGAAATTGGAAGTCCGTAGGACAATTCAACGCATTTTGGCGAATGTTGGAAAATGAAAGATTTTTGGAAAGTTTGACCGAGGGGTTGACTTTTTGATATCGGGGTCGGAATCCAGTTTTGAAAAAGTTCATAGGTCCATTATTTCATTTATGACTTGTGTGCAAAATTTGAGGTCAATCGGATTCGATTTGATAGGTTTCGGCATCAAATGTAGAAGTTGGAATTTATTAGTTTCATTAGGCTTGAATTGGGGTATGATTCGTGTTTTTAGCATTGTTGGATGTGATTTAAGTCTTCACTAAGTCCGTAATATGTTTTAGGACTTGTTGGTATATCCGTACGGCGTCCCGAATGACTTGGGTGCGTTTCGGAGTAGTTTCGGACCATTTCTATCCATTTGTTACTGCTGGTGCATTGCAGAAATTCTGCTGCACGGAGCTGATTTTGGGAGCTTATATCTCACAATCTATAAGGAATTTGGAAATTCTCAAAACATGAAAGTTGTAGCCCTTTGAATCTAGTTTCCATAATGATAAATAAGTCATCATTAGGACATATATACAGAAAGTTACGACAGATTAATGTAGGCTAGTACTGCTGTTTTCCAGGCAGTGCTGATGGCAGAAATTTCTGCTGCATAGGACCGACTTTGGAAGCTTATATCTCTTAATCTGTAAGGAATTTGGAGATGATCCAAATAAGAAAGTTGTAGCACTTCGAATCTAGTTTCCATAAAGATAAACCATCCATCATTTGGACATATATACAGAAAGTTACGATAGATTAAAGTTAGCTGGTACTGTTGTTTTCCAGGCTGCTGATGGCAGATATAAGGACCGAAAATGGTCACTTTCTTCATTTCGTTTTGGATTTTTGGAGCACGGTTCTTGGGCGATTTTTGAGGATTTCTTCATAGCTTCGACTGGGTAAGTGTTCCACATCCGAAAGTGACTATATTTCATAAATCCATGGTCATATTCATCTTTTGATTCGAGTTTTGATGAAAGAAATTGGAATTTTTGTAAAATCTTTCAAAAATGAAAATTTAAGATTTGGAGGTCAATTCGTTATCGGAATTTGGTAAATTTGGTGTGGTTGAACTCGTATCGGAATGGGAATACAGATTTTGTAACTTTGTCGGGTTCGTTATCCATGTTCTATGTGATCAAGTTGAGTAGTTGCGTTTGGAGTGAGTTTGGTAAGAAATGAGACACTTAGTCTCTTTCAAGAAGGTTTAAGTTGTAAAAAGTCAACCGAATGTTGACTTATGAGTTAGAGGGCTCGGATATGAATTTCGATGATTCGATTAGTTTCGGAAGATGATTTATGACTTAGGAGTGTGATCGGAATTTGTTTTGGAGGTCCCGTGTAGAATTAGGCTTGAATTAGTGGAGTTAGTATTTTGGCGATTTCCGGTTGATAGGCGAGATTTTGATCCGAGGGTCGAAACGGCAGTGAATGACTCGAAAGGAGGATTTCCCAGTGTATGATTTAAAGGTTCAGCATTTAATTCTAGCGAAGGAAAGGCAGTCGGACTATACATGTCTATGTTTGGTTGATGAATAAACAAAACTTGATATTTTCAAGCATGATGGAATTTTCAATATGATGCGGTGTCGTCGGCCTTGTTTGAACGCATTATGTTTCGCCGGTATTACGGTCCTCTTGGATTTTGCCTTCGGGCATGGTGCTGTGAAATGGTGCCTGAGGGGTAGTTGCCAGGGATAGCTGTGGGCAGCGGTTCAAATCGAATTAGTATCTCTAATGGGGATGGCTCGAGAAAGATAATCTTCGAAGAGGCTTAGAGTCGGTAACATTTTATTGGTTCGGGTGCTACAGAGATGGATTTCGATTTGATACAACACGTGAGCAGCGAAGTATGAGGAACGACATGGAAGGAAGTGTTTCATGGTGGTTGAAGTACTAGCAGGCCAAGTATGAGAAGCAAAAGTTGAAAAGTTACTTAAAGGAGATGGTTTAACCGAAATAAGAGTGACAGATTAGCATATGGATTCTGCGGTAGGATAGCCGCGTGCCTTGAGGATGTGTAGAATGGTTTGGGAATCATGATGGAAGGTGATTTGGACTACATATTTTATTTGGAGTGATGCTTGTTGTAAAAAAAAAAAGATTAAATATGGCAGAAAGGAGTCTGTTTGAGATAAATAGGGGTGTGAAGATCTGATTATCGTTTCAGGTGCAATATGACTTGAGTTCGTAAAGTATTGTTGAACGTTCAGTTGATGTCAATAGGGAAGGAGCAGACTTATACAACTGGTGGGCGAGCATGAGCTCAGGAGAATTTGCTAATTACGGGGTAGTTGTACCTAGTGCAGCATCATTAGAAGATGCCGGTAAGGAATTCCACAGGTGGGTTATCTCCTGTGAGCAGGTTAGCGGTGGCGTGATGTCGATGAAGCTTCCGCGAGGTATACTACTTGCTACCCAGCAAGAGGTCGAATGCGTGACCATGACTTGTGATCCAGGATGTTCATGAAAAGCTTAACAAAGACTTCGACAAGCCTGTCGTGTTAATGGTGTGAGATCATGGTAATTGAGAAGGAGGAATCGTTGTGGGCTCTACATTATGTGACGGTGGCTTAGAGCTAAGTGGGGGAGAGCCCCACCGTTTACAATTGGATCGCGTGGTTGTCTTCTTGTGCAGTTTCTGGTTATCGGTACGTTGGCGGTGTATTTGTGACTAAGAAAAGGAAATATTAGGGGTAATTCAGCAAAGAACTAGATGGGCGTGTGCTGTATTCGGCGTTATTGTTGCATGTTTAGGTTTTTACGAAGACTCAAAGCTTATGTTTTGTGGACGTGATGTACATGGAAAAGAGCGCAGTCGGTTGCTTCTTCGAGAGGTTGTCATGTGCTAGTGGAGCGTTGGAGTTGGTTATCTTCGAGACTAGGTCAGAGTGACTGACTCTCGATAGCAGTCCCAATGGATTCAATAATTAAAGTGCAGTTCCTAAAGATTTGTGGCCTCGCTATTCGGGTCACTCGAGGTGAATGCGAATTGAGTCCACTATGTTGTGAATGGAGCTATTATATTTCAAAGTCAGGTCAAGAGTAAATTGAAAGAAATTGAGTCGGTTAGCAATGGTTTAATCGGTGTGATGGTGGTAATGATTAGTTCCTTCGGCGTGTGAAGTTTTACATGTGGTATGTGGTTGTACGTGCAGGTCCGATAGCCACTATGACTTGATTGATTTGGGAGATATTGCTTCGAATGGCCCTTTTGTGTGAATGGACTCCGGAAGAGTCATGATGGTTTACACAACAACTTGAGGTTTGTATTTTCTGTGGTTATGGGCATTCAGTTGCATGTTGCCATGGTTATTCTGAAATGAGTTGAGTAAAAGGGGTTCTAGTCAATGAATTATTCATTCTACTAATAGTTCAGGGGTTATGAGAAATTCTTTTAATCTCGTGTAACGGTATCATGTTTGGATCGGGTTGCGCGGCGCAACGGTATCATGTGTGGATCGGGTTGCGTGCCGCAACAGTGTTATGCTGAGTACGGTCCCCTATACCTATTCCTGCGTATTTTGTTTCTCATCCTTTGAGAAGGGTTCGTAACATCTGTTTGACCGTTTTATTCATTATGCGGACTGGATAATTCTTTTCCAGAGTTTGTTCCTCATTATTGTAGCTTGTTGGCGCATTGTTGGCGCCATATGAGAGCTGAGTCGGTGTTTGAGGCGGCTTATTGCATGAGCAGCTTGCACCGAGTGAGACAAGATTATTGTAGCTGAAATCTATACAATCAGATTTATATAAGGCACATTAAAAGGAAATATCGTTATTCAGTTCAGAATGAGGTAATGGTTCTTGACAGGATGAGAGACTCCGTGAATTATTGATTCGGTAGGTGGCTACGAGCTTCTACACGTTTCTTTCGTCGTGGCAGTATTGCGAGATTTGGAACAGGATTTATATGCGTCACGCGATGTGTTGCAGGCACTAGATTCCTGGAATTCCAGTTATTGTGGTCGGAGGATGTTATTATGGGCAATCAACTTATATGGTGAGTTTGTGAATTTGCACTCTACTACTGTGTTTATCCCTGTTGGGATATTTTGATAGTCTTAGCCGTGTCTGCCATTTTTGTTTTGTACACTATTGAGGGCTATGAGTCCAAAAGTGACTTTCTGTTACTCACTATAGTGGGTTTTGATATAATTTCAGGATAACTGATTAGAGCTTTATGAATTATATGCCCTACCGGCATGGGAGTTCATTATGTGTCGTGATTTTGATTAAAGGAAATTAATTTCAATGGAGAAATGGATAGATTTCAGTTGGCACGATGTGCATAATACTTGTGATTCAGAGTTGAGGACGAGATCCTCGCATTTTTAATATGATGTGAAAAGCTTAACTAGGCTATGAGCCGCGGTGGAAGTTATATAAGGACGAGATCCTTGTGATGAAAATCTATGTGTTTTAAATTCTCCCTCTGTTAAATTAAATTTGTACTATAGTACTGATAGGGAGCCATGCCTGTTAGGCTTATTTAATAATTCTTCTATGTGTTTTTGTGTGTATTTTGCCATATTCGTGTTGTAATTATTGAGTTTTAGCCTACAAGGGAGTGTTCAGGTGGCGTTAAATGTGACTCGTTAATTCGAGTAAATAATTATGAGGTCATCATGCCTTGTGAATTGCTGTCAGAGTTGTGAAAGTTTGAAACGAGGTTTTGGTTAATATGAGGTTAATTGACGATGCTGGAATTAATTATGAACAGCTATTATAACCAGGGACGTGGATATGGGCATACATATGATGGGCGCGTAAGCACGAGTTGCTACAGCCTGTTGAGACTAACACGCTGCGTTCAAATAATTGGGCTGTGAGAAATTTGACTTTGAAGTTTATAAATGTGGATAAAAGAAATTGAGATGGTGTTGTCGGATCCATGTTAAATTTAAGATGACGTGGAATCACCGCTAGTGCGTGTAATAATACACTTAGAAATTTATTGTCCTTGGAATAGTCCTTAGCACGTTCGAGGACGAACGTTTGTTTCAGTGGGGGAGAATGTGACGACCCGGTTAGTCGTCTCGTGAGTTACCGCTCCGTTTTCCCCATTTTCTGTCTCATTATGCTTCGTTATCCATGTTCTATGTGATCGAGTTGAGTAGTTGCATTTGGAGTGGGTTTGGTAAGAAATGAGACACTTAGTCTCTTTCAAGAAGGTTTAAGTTGTAAAAAGTCAACCGGATGTTGACTTATGAGTTAGAGGGCTCGGATATGAATTCCGATGATTCGATTAGTTTCGGGAGATGATTTATGACTTAGGAGTGTGATCGGAATTTGTTTTGGAGGTCCCGTGTAGAATTAGGCTTGAATTAGTGGAGTTAGTATTTTGGCGATTTCCGGTTGATAGGCGAGATTTTGATCCGAGGGTCGGAATGGAATTTCAAGAGTTGCTATAGCTTCGTATGGTGAATTCGGACTTAGGCGTATGTCCGGATTTGAAATTGGAAGTCCGTAGGACAATTCAACGCATTTTGGCGAATGTTGGAAAATGAATGATTTTTGGAAAGTTTGACCGAGGGGTTGACTTTTTGATATTGGGGTCGGAATCCAGTTTTGAAAAAGTTCATAGGTCCATTATGTCATTTATGACTTGTGTGCAACATTTGAGGTCAATCGGATTCGATTTGATAGGTTTCGGCATCAAATGTAGAAGTTGGAATTTATTAGTTTCATTAGGCTTGAATAGGGGTATGATTCGTGTTTTTAGCATTGTTGGATGTGATTTAAGGCCTCGACTAAGTCCGTAATATGTTTTAGGACTTGTTGGTATATCCGGACGGGGTCCCGAATGACTTGGGTGCGTTTCGGAGTAGTTTCGGACCATTTCTATCCATTTGTTACTGCTGGTGCATTGCAGAAATTCTGCTGCACGGAGCTGATTTTGGGAGCTTATATCTCACAATCTATAAGGAATTTGGAAATTATCAAAACATGAAAGTTGTAGCCCTTTGAATCTAGTTTCCAGAATGATAAATAAGTCATCATTAGGACATATATACAGAAAGTTACGACAGATTAAAGTTGGCTAGTACTGCTGTTTTCCAGGCAGTGCTAATGGCAGAAATTTCTGCTGCATAGGACGGACTTTGGAAGCTTATATCTCTTAATCTGTAAGGAATTTAGAGATGATCCAAAAAAGAAAGTTGTAGCACTTCGAATCTAGTTTCCAAAAAGATAAATCATCCATCATTTGGATATATATACAGAAAGTTACGATAGATTAAAGTTGGCTGGTACTGCTGTTTTCCAGGCTGTTGATGGCAGATATAAGGACCGAAAATGGTCATTTTCTTCATTTCGTTTTGGATTTTTGGAGCACGGTTCTTGGGAGATTTTTGAGGATTTCTTCATAGCTTCGACTGGGTAAGTGTTCTACATCCGAAAGTGACTATATTTCATTAATCCATGGTCATATTCATCGTTTGATTCGAGTTTTGATGAAAGAAATCGGAATTTTTGTAAAATCTTTCAAAAATGAAAATTTAAGATTTGGAGGTCGATTCGTTATCGGAATTTGGTAAATTTGGTATGGTTGAACTCGTATCGGAATGGATATACAGATTTTGTAACTTTTGTGGGGTTCCGAGATGTGGGCCCCACGGGCGAATTTAAGTGCAAATTCGGATTTTTATTGGAAAAATTAGTATTTTCATATGGAATCTATTCCTATAAATTGTATTGACTTAATAGAATTAGTTGTGATGTATTCGTTACGATTTTGGGTAGATTCGACGTGCGTGGAGGCTAATTTGAAGGGCAAAGGAGTCGCGGGCTAAGGATTTAGCCGGTTTGAGGTGAGTAATGTTTGTAAATGATGTCCTGAGGGTTCGAAACCCCGGATTTGCACCTCATAGTGCTATGTTGAGGTGAGGTACATGCTCGATGATGAGCATGGGGTTGTTTACTTCTGGGGATTGGGACTTGGTCTATCCCGATTGATAATTTCTACTACATACTTGATTAAAATCTAATTGATATCATTGTGATTTGGGCTACTTGCAATATTTGGGCTTCGCACTGGTTATGTGAACCCTTCAGGGGTAGTTGTCATTTTGTACCAAATTATATTTGGGCTTCGTGCCGGTTATGGAACCCTTCAGGGGTATTTTCATTGTTTATTACATCATATTTGGCATCTCGCCGGTTATGTGGACCCTTCAAGGATATTATTTGGCA
The DNA here is from genome assembly GCA_002018475.1 of Nicotiana obtusifolia. NCBI lineage: Eukaryota > Viridiplantae > Streptophyta > Magnoliopsida > Solanales > Solanaceae > Nicotiana > Nicotiana obtusifolia. The sequence goes on from MCJB01017124.1 coordinate 41,849, forward strand.
TCTCGCCGGTTATGTGAACCCTTCAGGGGTATTGTTGCTGCATTGATTCATTTCATAAACTCAGTTTTGAACTCAAATGACATTTTCAAAAGATTTTTAATTGGATCGGGTGGCACGCCTCCACGGAATATAAATTGGATCGGATGGCACGCCGCCATGGAATATAAATTGGATCGGGTGGAACGCCGCCACGGAATGTAAATTGGATCGGGTGGCACGCCGGCACGAGATGTAATATGCATGGATCGGGTGACATGCCGTCACAAAATATTGCGCTACTGAAACCCCCACAATAAGCGCCGGGTACCCAGGGAACGGGTGGCACTCCGCCACGATAGTCATGACTTGCATTGCATTGCATTGCATTTTTGGTTGTGTTGGTGTTGTTTCTATTTACTTCGCGTTATCTATTTGAGATGTTACATGTTTTTTCCGCTCCATCGTGGATTACTTTAAGTCTTATGTGTTTCTTACTTTCAGTCATTATTTATATTTATTACTCACTGAGTTGGAAGTACTCACATTACTCCCTGCACCATGTGTGCAGATTCAGGCGTTATCGGTTCCGCCTCGAAGTACTGACTACTACTATTGTCATGGTGGTGATTCAGAGATTACGAGGTAGCTGTTGGTGTTCGCAGCCCGTATCTCTTTTATTTTGTTGTTTCCACTTTCTTCAAACAATTGTGCCAAAGATATTGTAATAGTTATTTTATTATTAGGACTTCATTAGTTGCTCATGACTTTGTGACACCCCGGTTCGGGCTGTAGTCGGGATGGTTCACTATATTTTCCGCTAATTCCTGTTGTTAAACTATACTTATATTATTTTCGTGTTGCTAACTGTTTAAATCGAGGTTTAGTTGGATTGGCTGGCCTTGTCTTCATGAGAGGCGCCATCACGACCGGGTTGGGATTTTGGGTCGTGACATAGCCCTAGCCTTCAGCGCGAAATCAACACAAAGCATGGTTTGCGGTTCGCATTTCATGGTTTGCGATCGCATCCTCGTCGCATTCCTGACGTAGATTTTTGTCCAAGTTTCTGTCTCAGTATGCGACCTCCACTGTCAAATATGCGGTTCGCATTTTAGGTTTGCGGTTCACATTCTGGCCGCATTTTGGTCGCGAATCTTGTCCAGATTTCTGTTTGTGTTTGCGACTCCACTGTGAGATATGCGATCCGCATTTGAGATATGCGGTCCGCATTCTCACCTGGTTTTTCTGCAACTTTTATTTTTCCAACGATGGTTTAATCCGTTCAACCACCCAAAACTCACCCGAGGCCTCTGGAACCTCAACCAAACACGCCAACATATCCCATATCATTATTCAAATTTGTTCCAACCTTCGGAACGATCAAAGAAACCTCTTAACACCAAAATCACGTTGGGTTCAAGCCTAAGACGTATCAATATTACTATTTCCGGATTTCAATTCCTTAAGACGTATCAATATTTTTCTATTCTAAATAGAAAGAAAGTCAAATTTGTCTAAATACTAGACATAAGGAAGCAGGGGATAAATGTGGGGAACAAAAAATTATAGGAGGGATTATTTGTCTTCCTAGTCTCCGACACAAGAAAGGGGTGTAGAAAAATCCTTTTTTCTTGTGTCGAAACGAAACAGTAATGATTCTTGATCCTGTTTGTTAAAAATTCCTAGTCTTGGTTTCGATTTTTCCAAATGTATCAGAAACCCTTTATCTTACCCACCCCCCCCCACCCCCCTTTACGTATAATATACAAAGTGGTGGAAAAACAAAACAAAGAAAGAGAGAAAATTTTATTAATTAAATAAAACTTCTTCAATCAACTTATCTTATACAAAATTTGATGATGAAATATGAAAACAATAAAAAATAAATAAAGTAATGTAATAGAGAGAGTAAGGTTCTACATTAGATTAGTATAGAAAGGATTTGCATGATATCTAATATATTATAGTAGTCAAGAAATTGAGTGATTCCTTCTTTCTTCCAACTTTGAAAGTATCGATAGATACTATCATAGACCGAATAGTGAATTTTTCAAAAACATGATCAGAAAAATGAGAAAAATGGAGTTTTTGAAAAGAAAAAGAAATCCATTTTATCATTTAGACGAAAAAAAAAATTATGATTCTTAAGAACTCAACGGGTCCTTCCCCTTCGAATCAAACAAACAAAGAAGGGAATCCCGTTGAGTTCTTACGCTTTCATATTGACGACTCAATTCATTCGATTACTACAGGGATGAAACCAATCCAGAATATGAACCATAAAAGAAAATACCTATTAAACCGATTACAAGAATACCAGCTACAGTACCTATTATCCAAAGAGGAATCCTTCCAGTAGTATCGGCCATTTTCCCCATTTCGCTCCAGATTTCATCAAGTGGTCATGCTAGAGACATAAACAGTCATGGATAATTAAATTATGAGATACTTCATAATGAGCTAAGAGAATCTTATTTATTCTCTTTTGTTTTCTTAATTGAAGAAATAATTGGAAAATAAAACAGCAAGTACAAAAATGAGTAATAACCCCCAGTAGAGACTGGTACGATTCAATTCAACATTTTGTTCGTTCGGGTTTGATTGTGTCGTAGCTCTATAATTCGGATTAAGTTTATCGTTCGATGAGCTGCATTGCTGATATTGATCCAAAAAAAAAGACGGTAGGTACATCTATGCCGTGAACAGCCAACCACCGTACTGTAAAAATTGGATAGGTTGGATCTATAGTCATTAAGGCCTCCTAAAACGATCTACTAAATTCATCGAGTTGTTCCGAAGGATCAAAACAGCCAGTTATTAATGGAATTCCTTGTCGGCTCTCTGTAAAATACTCGTTTGGCCGAGGGCTTCCAAACACATCGTAAGCTAAATCAGTGCTGACAAATAACCAACCCGCAATGAATAGGGAAGGTATATTAATGTTATGAATGTCCCAGTATTGAATACTTGTGATAATATCAGCAAACGAGCGTTCTCCTGTGCTTCCAGACATGCTGAGCTCCACATATTCTTGTACAGTCAAAGAAGATCGATTCCGTAAAAGATGAGATCAGTAAATGACAATTCACTGAAATTTCATCTTTGTGAGATCGTCAATATTGTACCGAGGGCGTCTTTAGAGTATACTGAATCAGTATAGCTATCCTTCTTCTAACACAGCAACGCAATTTGAAATAGTATCAAAAGTAAGTACTAAATAATTTCTTTTTTTGTAACGGCCCAATGTGCCGTAGAAACACATATGATACTAATTGTTTAGATTTGACTTGTTTTAAGCGCAAATCCCTCTTTGTAATTATGCAACCTTAACATTTTGCAGTGTATGAGGTATAAAAATCTAAGAACAGGGAAAAGAGTTCGAAAAGATAAGAAAAGAGCTCGAAATAGTATGTAAGGCAGGATATGCGGTCGCATTTCAACAATGCGGACCGCATATCTTACACGTATATAGCAAACTTAGACAGATTTTTGGGCAAAGATTAATGTCATAAATGCTGTCAAAAATGTGGTCGCATTTCTTACATGCGGACCGCAAAACACACCTCACGTGTCGCAGAATTAGACAGAACATTGGACAAAAATCAACGTCAGAAATGCGGTCGCATTTCTTAAATGCAAACCGCAAATCTCACAGCGAAATCGTATATTGAGACAGATACCAGGGCAAAGGTCCATGTCAGAAATGCGGCCAAAATGCGGACCGCATGTTGATTATGCGACGAGTATGCGATAGCAGTTTAAACACCTGAAATTTTTGTTCCGAGTTTTGATCCACTATAAATAGAAACCGGTAACCCTAACATGCAAACCCACTTTCATCACTACCTCAGGAACATCTCCAAACCCAACAAAACAACTTCAAAAATCACCTTTAAACAGCCCAAATTTCACCGTGAAACAGTACCAAAGATTTCAGACGAGTTTGAGGCTCGAAGGCTTGTGGTTTCGATTGTTGCAGAGATTCGGATTCATTGGAAATCTTGAATTTGGTGGCAAAGCGAAGTAACTGTTTGTTCTAACCTTATCTTGAGGGATTAGAAATCGTGTCTTATTTGTTAAATGCTCCTTGTTGAAAACATCGTATAGGCATGGTGATGAGTATCTATACATTGGTGTCAAGCATGGCCGTGGGTTGTATATGGATAATTGTTGGGTGATTGTTGTTCCAATTGTTAAATATTATCCTTGATATTGTTATGATATAAGTAGGAGCGGATGGCACGCCTGCCACAAGATATTGTGAAATGAGGGCTGGTGGTACGCTACCACAAGGTTTCTTCATTTTAGTTGTTCCTTTTGGTTATGGTTTTAGCCTTTTTCTATTCGGTATAAAGTCGATTGTTAAACAGACTAGTTTATTAAGAATTGTTAGGAGTCAAAGGGGTCCAGTGTCATAATTGTGGGTAGTGTCTTAGTAGTTCGTTAGAAGTAAGGGGACCAGTGTCACATTAGTAGGGTCGTGCCTAGATTTAATAAAATGATAATTGGGTTGGGAGGTTAGTTGTAGATAGAACCGTTTCAGTTGTAGAACTTTAACTATAGTTGAGTACTAACAATGATTGAGCTGAATATGAGTTGAGTTTGGTTTGGTTATAGCTGATTCTCCCTTGCCGGGATGATTGTTTTGATGTTATTTGATCCCTCGCTAGGAAGTTATTATATTGCTTTGTTCCCTTGTCGGGATGATTGCTTTGATGTTATGGTTCCCCTGTTGGGAAGTTGTTATATTGCTTTGTTCCCTTGCCGGGACTTCTTGTGATTGTTGTGATGATGTAAGTGGGAGCGGGTGGCACGCCTGCCACAGGATATGATATAAGTGGGAGCGGGTGGTATGCCTACCATAATATATACTGTATGTGGGAGCGGGTGGCAAGCCTGCCACAAGATATAATGAAAGTGGGAGCGGGTGGTACGCGTACCACAAAATATACTATAAGTGGGAGCGGGTGGCACGCCTGCCACAGGATATACTGTAAGTGGGAGCAGGGGGCATGCCTGCCACAAGAGGTTACTGTAAGTGGGAACGGGTTGCACGCCTGCAACAAGAGGATACTGGAGGTGAAGGTGGCTTGTATTTCATTTTGTTTGTGTTAAAGGTTGAATTGCAGTTTTCTTTCTTATTCATTGATGATTCGTTTTGTTTTATTTATCTGCTATCCCGATGTATGTTCTCCCCTCCCCAGTTTAAATTGTTTATGTATTTCTATCTTCCGCTGTAAATGTGTATATATTTATAAATGCACAGGTCTATCTGGAGTCTGGTCCTAGCCTCGTCACCACCTCGCCGGGGTTAGGCCAGGCACTTACCAGCACATGGGGTCGGTTGTGTTGATACTACACTCTGCACTCTTTTGTGTAGATCTTAGCACCGCAGGCTTCGAACAGCAGGGAGATTCCAGCCTTTGACTTTCAGGCGACCCAAGGTAGTTCTGCAGACGTCCGCGGATCTTGGTGTCCACTGTCCATTTCTTGTACCTGTTTCTTCTATGTAGTCCGGAAACAGTATTTTGTTATTTCTTCAGAACCTTGTTTGTAGTACTCTTAAGCAGTCTGTGAAACTGTGACACCAAATCTTGGGTAGTTGTTAAGGATATTTTATCGGCGATATTTTGTAATGTATGAAATTTGTATCCATTTCGCTTGTTGAATTATCGTTATGTAGTTGATGTTTTTGTGCTGAAATGAACTCGTAAATAGAAAAGTGATAAATAATCCGGTTGATTGGCTTGCCTAGCTTTCACTAGTAGGCGCCATCACGACTCCCGAGGGTGGAAAATCCGGGGTCGTGACAGGTTGGTATCAGAGCTCTAGGTTTACATGGGCCTCATAGTTCACAGACAAACTCGGTAGAGTCTGAGGGATCGGTACGGAGACGTCTGTATTTATCCCCCAGAGGCTATAGAGTTAGGAAAGATTTCACATTTGTTCTTTCGCAGATGGCGAGAACACGCGCTTCCTCATCTACCGCTCCGCGGTCCGAGCCCCCAGCAACAGCTCCCACGCGGGGCAGAGGGCGAGGCCGAGGTCGTGCTAGAGGTCGAGGTAGGGGCAGGACTCAGACTCCTGCAGCAGCACCAGTGGCGGAACCTCAGATTGATCTTGACGAGGAGGTTCCAGCCCCAGCAGCTCCAGTGGGCCTAGCTCAGGTCCCAGAGGGGTTTATTGCTACCCCAGTTCTTTAGGACGCTTTGGTCCGGTTGGTGGGCCTCATGGAGAATGTCACCCGAGCGGGCTTACTTCCTGCAGCACCGGCCACTCCTCAGGCTGGAGAAGGGGCTCAGACTCCTACTACTCGTACTCCGGAGCAAGTAGCTCCCTAGGCTCAGGTTCCAGCGGTTCAGACAGCTGTGACAGTTCAGCCGGGAGCAGTAGCTCAGGCCGGTAATGGGGCGGCCATGTCTGCCGATGCTTTGAGGAGACTGGATAGGTTCACCAAGCTCTTCACTACTACCTTCAGCGGTGCTTCTAAGGAGGATCCCCAAGACTTCCTATACAGCTGCCACGAGGTTCTCAGGAACATGGGTTTTGTTGAGACCAATGGGGTAGATTTTTCGGCATTTCGCCTGTCTGGATACGCCAAGACTTGGTGGAGGGATTATTGCTTGACTAGGCCAGCCAGTTCCCCATCTTTGACTTGGGAGCAGTTTACAGAGTTGTTTCTGGAGAAGTTTCTCCCCGTTACTCAGAGAGAGGCTTATCGGAGGTAGTTTGAATGCCTTTAATAGGGATTCGTGACGGTTACCCAGTATGAGTCCAGGTTCATCGATTTGGCTTGGCATGCTCTCATCACACTTCCTACTGAGAGGGAGAGGGTGAGGATATTTATTGATGGTCTCATTCAACCGATTCGCCTTCAGATGGCTAGGGAGATTAGGAGTGAGATTACTTTGCAGGAGGTGGTCATTGTCGCCCGCAGAGTCGAGATGGTTCTGTCGCATGGAGGGGGTCATAGGTCGGATAAGAGACCCCGTCATTCAGGCAGATTCAGTGGTACCTCGTCCGGAGACAGAGATTCATACGGTAGAGGCCATCCTCCTAGGCCCTTTCAGTCAGCTCTCCAGACTTCTCACAGTTCCTCAGGTAACCGCGATCCTCAGATGCAGTACTCCAATCAGCAGTCTATCAATGCACAACCGCTGCAGAGTTTTCAGGGTCGGCAGCCTAGGGCTTGTTTTATGTGTGGCGACACGTGGCACATTGCTAGGTATTGCGGTCGTGCTTTAAGAAATTTTCCACATCCGGATTCTCGTGCTATGGCACAGGCACCAGATGTTCCGCAGCCCGCCCAGCTAGCTAGAGGTGGGGGTAGAGGTGCTAAAGGTAGAGGTAGAGGTCCTAGAGGTGGAGCTCAGGTCGGCAGAGGTGGGGGCCAGCCAGCAGCAGGCCGTCCTAGAGATGTGGTTCAGGGTGGTTGGGCTCAGCCCCGATGTTATACTTTCCCAACCCGGCCCGAGGCTGAGGCTTCAGATGCAGTGATTACAAGTACGGTTCTGGTCTGTGATAGCGATGCTTCAGTATTATTTGATCCAGGTTCTACCTACTCGTATGTCTCATCTTATTTTGCACCGTATCTGGCCATGCCTAGTGACTCATTGAGCGTTCCTGTTTATGTGTCTACCCCGGTGAGTGATTCTATTGTGGTAGATCGAGTCCATCGTTCCTGTGCTGTAGTGATTGGTGGTCGTGAGACCCGTGTAGACTTATTGTTTTTAGACAAGGTTGATTTTGATGTCATATTGGGGATAGACTAGTTATAACCTTACCACGCCATCCTGGACTTCCATGCCAAGACTGTGACCTTAGCTTTACCGGGTACGCCCCGTTTGGAGTGGAGAGGGACTCCTGGTCATTCCACCCGTAGCGTTATCTCTTATGTGAAGGCTCGACGTATGGTCGAGAAGGGGTGTTTCGCTTATCTGGCTCATGTTCGTGATTCCAGTGCTGAGGTCCTCTCTATTGAATCTATGCCCATGGTTCATGAGTTTCCCTAGGTTTTCCCATCCGACCTGCCGGGGATGCTACCTGACAGGATATTGACTTTTGCATTGATGTGGCTCCGGGCACTCAACCCATTTCTATCCCGCTGTATCGCATGGCCCCGCCAGAGTTAAAAGAGTTGAAAGAACAGTTGCAAGACTTACTCTAGAAGGGTTTCATTAGGCCCAGTGTGTCACCTTGGGGTGCGCCGGTGTTGTTTGTTAAAAGAATGATGTGTCAATGAGAATGTGCATCGTTTACCGACAATTGACAAGGTTACAATCAAAAATAAGTATCCATTACCAAGAATCGATGATTTGTTTGATCAGCTCCAGGGTGCCAAGGTATTTTCAAAGATTGATTTGAGGTCTGGCTACCATCAGTTGAAGATTAGGGCATCCGATGTCCCTAAGACAGCTTTTTGCACTCAGTACGGGCATTATGAATTCTTGGTTATGTCATTCGGGTTGACGAATGCCCCAGCAGCTTTCACGGATTTGATGAACCGAGTGTTCAGACCTTATTTGGACTCGTTCGTGATAGTCTTCATCGACGACATTCTAGTATATTCCCGCAGCCAGGAGGAGCACGGGCAGCATCTCAGAGTGGTTCTTCAGACTCTGAGGGATAGTCGTTTGTATGCTAAGTTTTCGAAGTGTGAGTTATGGTTGAGTTCGGTTACATTTCTTGGTCATATTGTATCGGCAGAGGGTATTCAGGTTGATCCAAAGAAGATTGAGGCAGTCAAGGACTGGCCTAGGCCGGCATCAGTTACAGAGATCCGGAGTTTCTTGGGACTGGCAGGCTACTATCGTTAGTTCGTGGAGGGGTTTTCATCTATTGCAGCCCCGATGACCAAGTTGACCCAGAAGGGCGCCCAGTTCAGGTGGTCGGATGAGTGTGAGGCGAGCTTTCAGAAGCTCAAGACCGCTCTGACCACGGCACCAGTGTTAGTACTGCCTGTAGGCTCAGGGCCTTACACAGTTTATTGTGATGCCTCTCGTATTGGGCTTGGTGCAGTGTTAATGCAGGAGGGCAAGTTCATTGCCTATGCTTCGAGGCAGTTGAAGACTCATGAGAAGAACTACCCGGTGCATGATTTAGAATTGGCAGCCATAATCCACGCATTGAAGATTTGGAGGCACTATTTATATGGCATGCCGTGTGAGGTGTTCACGGATCATAAGAGTTTTCAGTATCTGTTCAAGAAAAAGGATTTAAATTTAAGGCAGAGGAGGTGGTTGGAGTTGTAAAGGATTATGATGTAACTATCTTATATCACTCGGGAAAGGCCAATGTGGTGGCCGATGCCTTGAGTAGAAAGTCGGCCACTATGGGCAATCTTGCTTATATTCCGGTCGGCGAGAGGGCACTTGCCTTGGATGTTCAGACTTTGGACAACCGGTTGGTGAGATTGGATATTTCTGAGCCTAGTCGGGTATTAGCTTGCACGATCGCTTGTTCTTTGTTGTTGGAACGTATCCGTGATCGATAGTTTGATGATCCCCATTTGTGTGTCCTTAGGGACACGGTACAGCGTGGAGGTGCCAAGCAGGTTACTTCAGGTGATGATGGCGTTTTGAGATTGCAGGGTCGGGTTTGTGTGCCTAATGCCGGGGGACTTCGGGAATTGATTTTAAAGGAGGCCCATAGCTCCGGATATTCTATACATCCGGGCGCCGCGAAGATGTATCAGGATTTGCAGAAACACTATTGGTGGCGAAGAATGAAGAAGGATATAGTTGCGTATGTGGCTCGGTGTTTGAATTGCCAGCAGGTTAAGTGCGAGCATCAGCGACCTGGTGGACTATTCCAGAGAATTGAGCTCCCCGAGTGGAAGTGGGAACGGATCACTATGGATTTCATTGTTGGACTTCCACAGACCCAGAAGAAGTTCGACGCAATTTGGGTCATTGTTGACAGGCTGACCAAGTCAGCACACTTCATCCCTGTGGCAGTCTCCTATTTATCCGAGAGGTTAGCTGAGATCTATATCCGGGAGATTGTTCGCCTTCATGGTGTGCCGGTATCTATCATTTCAGACCGAGGTATGCAGTTTACTTCGCATTTTTGGAGAGCAGTTCAGCGGAAGTTGGGCACCTAGGTTGAATTAAGCACAGCATTTCATCCTCAGACGGACGGACAGTCCGAGCGGACTATCCAGATATTGGAAGATATGCTCCGAGCTTGTACTTTGGAGGTCCATGGGATCAGTTTTTGCGATTAGCGAAGTTCGCCAACAAGAACAGCTACCAGTCGAGCATGGAGATGGCTCCTTATGAGGCTTTATATGGTAGGCAGTGTCGAACTCCGGTTGGATGGTTTGAGCCAGGAGAGGCTCGGTTGTTGGACACAGATCTGGTTCAGGAGGCCTTGAGCAAGGTCAAGATCATTCAGGAAAGGCTTCGTACAGCTCAGTCCAGGCAAAAGAGCTATGCAGATCGGAAGGCACGAGATATGTCTTTTATGGTTGGTGAGCGGGTGTTACTCCGAGTGTCGCCTATGAAGAGCGTGATGAGATTTGGGAAGAAGGGCAAGCTTAGCCCTAGGTTCATTGGTCCGTTCAAAATTCTTGATCGAGTGGGGGAGCTGGCTTATAGACTTGCATTGCCGCCAAGCTTATCAGCCGTGCATCTAGTGGAAGAGTTTTCCTTCTGTTCGTGTTCAGTGGAGAGGTCAGCCTCCTGAGCCATCGACCTAGGAGTCCGAGTCCGATATGCGGAGCCGTTATCCACATCTTTTCCCTAACTCAAGTACTTCTTTATCTTGCCCGTTCGAGGACGAACGGTTGTCTTAGAGGGGGAGAATGTAACGACCCAATGTGCCGTAGAAACACATATGATACTAATTGTTTAGATTTGACTTGTTTTAAGTGCCAATCCCTCTTTGTAATTATGCAATCTTAACATTTTGCAGTGTATGAGGTATAAAAATCTAAGAACAGGGAAAAAAGTTAGAAAAGATAAGAAAAGAGCTCGAAATAGTATGTAAGGCAGGATATGCGGTCGTATTTCAACAAAGCGGACCGCATATCTTACACGTATATCGCAAACTTAGACCGATTTCTGGGCAAATATTTATGTCAGAAATGCTGACAAAAATATGGTCGCATTTCTTACATGCGGACCGCAAATCACACCTCATGTATCGCAGAATTAGACAGAACATTGGACAAAAATCAATGTATTCGGTCAGAAACTTAAATTCGAACCGCAAATCTCACAGCGTAATCGCAGATTGAGACAGATACCAGGGCAAAGGTCCATGTCAGAAATGCGGCCCAAATGTCGACCGCATGTTGTTTATGCGACGAGTATGCGATGGCATTTTAAACACCTGAAAGTTTTATTTTGTTCCTATTTTTGACCCACTATAAATAGAAACCAGTAACCCTAACATGCAAACCCACTTTTGTCACTACCTTAGGAGCATCTCCAAACCACCCTTAAACCCTAACAAAACAACTCAAAAATCACCTTGAAACAGCCCAAATTTCATGAAAACACAGCCATAACATAGCTTTCAACCTTCAATTTCCAGCCCAGTTCTCACCATTTAAACTCACCAAAACCCAGCTGAGAAATCGCCTGAACCAACCCCAAATAGACTGAAAAACAACTGTGAAATCACCCCTCAAAACCCCCAACATCAATTATGAAAGACCCCACTCTCCAAACCCAAAAAAAACCCAGCTTGAATTGCTGCAAATCCTACCGTGAAACAGTACCAAAGATTTCAGAAAAGTTTGAGGCTCGAAGGCTTGTGGTTTTGATTGTTGCAGAGATTCGGATTCATTGGAAATCTTGAATTTGGTGGCAAAGCGAAGTAAGTGTTTGTTCTAACCTTAGCTTGAGGGATTAGAAATCGTGTCTTATTTGTTAAATTGCTCCTGGTTGCAAACGACGTATAGGCACGGTGACGAGTATCTATACGTTGGTGTCAAGCATGGCCCTGGGTCGTATATGGATAATTGTTGGGTGATTGTTGTTCCAATTGTTAAATATTATCCTTAATATTGTTATGATATAAGTGGGAACGGGTGGCACGCCTGTCACAAGATATTGTGAAATGAGGGCGGGTGGTACGCCTACCACAAGGTTTCTTCATTTAGTTGTTCCTTTTGGTTATGGTTTTAGCCTTCTTCTATTCGGTATAAAGTCGAGTGTTAAACAGACTAGTTGATTAAGAATTGTTAGGAGTCAAAGGGGTCCAGTGTCTTAATTGTGGGTAGTGTCTTAGGAGTTCGTTAGAAGTAAGGGGACCAGTGTCACATTAGTAGGGTCGTACCTAAATATAATAAAATGATAATTAGGTTGGGAGGTTAGTTGAAGATAGAACTGTTTCAGTTGTAGAGTTTTAACTATAATTGAGTACTAGTAATGATTGAGCTGAATAGGAGTTGAGTTTGGTTTGGTTATAGCTGATTCTCCCTTGCCGGGATGATTGTTTTGATGTTATTTGATCCCTCGCTGGGAAGTTATTATATTGCTTTGTTCCTTTGTCGGGGTGATTGCTTTGATGTTATGGTTCCCCCGTTGGGAAGTTGTTGTATTGCTTTGTTCCTTTGCCGGGACTTCTTGTGATTGTTGTGATGATGTAAGTGGGAGCGGGTGGCACGCCTGCCACGTGATATGATATAAGTGGGAGCGGGTGGTACGCCTACCACAAGATATACTGTAAGTGGGAGCGGGTGGCACGCCTGCCACAGGATATAATGAAAGTGGGAGCGGGTGGTACGCCTACCACAAGGTATACTATAAGTGGGAGCGGGTGGCACGCTTGCCACAGGATATAATGTAAGTGGGAATAGGTGGAACGCCTACCACAAGAGGTTACTGTAAGTGGAAACGGGTTGTAGGCCTGCAACAAGACGATACTGGAGGTGAAGGTGGCTTGTATTTCATTTTTTTTGTGTTAAAGGTTGAATTGTAGTTTTCTTTCTTATTCATTGATGATTCGTTTTGTTTTATTTATCTGCTATCCCGATGTATGTTCTCCCCTCCCCAGTTTAAATTGTTTATGTATTTCTATCTTCCGCTGTAGATGTGTATATGTTTATAACTGCACAGGTCTATCTGGAGTCTGGTCCTAGCCTCGTCACCACCTCGCTGGGGTTAGGCCAGGCACTTGCCAGCACATGGGGTCGGTTGTGCTGATACTACACTTTGCACTCTTTTGTGCAGATACCAACACCGCAGGCTTCGAACAGTAGGGAGCATCCAGCCTTTGACTTTCAGACGACCCAAGGTAGTTCTGCAGACGTCCGCGAATCTTGGTGTCCACTGTCCATTTCTTGTACTTGTTTCTTCTATGTAGTCTGGAAACAGTATTTTGTTATTTCTTCAGAACCTTGTTTGCAGTACTCTTAAGCAGTCTGTGAAACTGTGACACCAAATCTTGGGTAGTTGTTAAGGATATTTTATCTGCGATATTTTGTAAAGTATGAAATTTGTATCCATTTCGCTTGTTGAATTATCGTTATGTAGTTGATGTTTTTGTGATGCAATGAACTCGTAAATAGAAAAGTGGTAAATAATCCGGTTAATTGGCTTGCCTAGATTTCACTAGTAGGCGCCATCACGACTCCCGAGGGTGGAAAATCCGGGTCGTGACATTTTTCCTTTACTTGTTGATGTAAAATCATCTTCCATTCAGTAGAAAATTCTTTCAATTCAACAAAAGATATTCTCATATTCACACAATTTAAGTAGATGCGAGATATAGAAATTTGCTTTTCGTAGTTGTGGATGCAGTTTTGTTGTTGGAATCCTTTTTTTAAAGAAGAAGTTAATGGTCGAGTAAGAAATAAGAGTAGTATATCATATTCGATGAAAGAAAAAATCGAATAATTAAAATCCATAGTTGTGATGCATTTTTGTTATTCTCGACCCAAAGGTTCCTTCTTGATCTAGCTACAAGGATGGGTCAGTAGAGAAAGATAAAATGTGGAACCTAATAGAAATTACTAGTTTTAGAATCTAGTTGGACAAAAAAAAGGATTTTTTCAAGCGATTGTGTGATAACTCTTTCTTCTTCTCCATCATTCAAGATATTATGTGAATTAATATATTACTGAATCTAATAAGTTACACTTAAATTAAAGTAAAAAATAAAAAGTTTTATAAGGTAACTGTTCGTTTTAAAATCGAAAATGGAGTCGATACAATTCAAAAGAATCTTCGTGCTTGGGATTTTGGGTCGTGACACCGGATGAGGTAAGTTTCTTGCCTAGCCTTGGTTCAGAAAATTTTTCCTTATAATTGATATTGGTTGCTACATGCAGGGATGATGTATATATGAGGTGACAAATGTGTATACATGTGCCACGGGTATTCATACTCGGGGTAGATTCTAGACTATATTAAGCCTTGTTCGGTTGTGTGTTCTACTTGCTCTGTATTTTACTGAATTGATTAACTACGTGAGTACAATAAATCGTGCTAGAGTTAATTTTGAGGATAATGGTATCTTATTTTGAGAATGATGAACTATTGTTTAGATCATTGTTATACTTGCGCTAGGCGTAGTCATACATATATTATGAACACAGACCTGCACTTTTTATTCTTATGTTATGCCTTAAATTAACGTATGACTACTTGAGTTTTCTTACCCATGTTAAAGACTATGAAATGAATTTTGATTCTTATTTGGGCATGATAATTATTTGGATGACGTATTATATGTTGGGTCCACGGTCATACGTATTATTTTGATGACGTATTATATGTTGGGATCATCCGTTGTATACATGCATACATCCATGGATGGTTATTTCTTTATTCATGTGCATTATATATGCCTAGATCTTATTCATATACATACATCATTGCATATTGTTCTCAGATATGGATTGAGGTTATGGCACGAGGTTTTTGCTGTGCGGATATTGTAATATTGTTATTAATTTAGCACGAGGTATTTGTTGTGCGATGATTGTGATATTATTACTTATTTTATATTACGACTTTGGTTGCATTCACAGTGATGTGATATTATATTCGCGCTAGGTCTTTGCGGTGCGACTATGGTGATATTGATATTATTGTAGTACGAGGTTTCTGTTTGTGCAGTGTGCGAGGCTTCGGCTATGAAGATGTGGATATGGATCCATTCTCCTAGGTTCACATTCTTATGTTTCACTCTAGACAGCGTAATTGCTTGTTATGAAAATGGATGAATTTCTGGTTGACAGTGATACGGGATCTTATGTGATAAATATTGAGCAGGACGGTGGAAGATTGGCCATTCAAGTGAATCCTTCATGCATATTCATTCATTTTCATGTTTTATCCATGCATATCATCTATATATTCTTGATGAGGAATTTTACATATGCATGAGACTTGTTAGTGATTTGTTGCACACCTAGAGAGTGTTCGATTCATATAAAAAGAGAGTTATCGTCATATATTGATATGTTGGACTCGCGTAAAGGTTTCATAAACATGCCATTTTGAAATTGATTTGAAATTGGATCATTGTTATATAAAAATACTCTACATTCATGTAGGAGTATTTGAGTACACACAACTTGGTGCATGTCTCTTTTGTGTGCGGAGTTGGTGGAATTTGAAAAGCATGTTTACTATCTCTTCTTCAGTTGTTCACCTTTATTTACGATATGCATTATTCTATGATTGTTTCCATGGATATGTTTATGCCCTATACATGTTACTGCACTGCACGTGTTATATGAGTGAGTATCTTTTGACTTAAAATCCATATTACTACATCACTGAGGTTAGTCCAGATACTTGCTCAGTACATGGGGTCGGTTGTGCTAATACTATACTTATACACCTTGCGTGTAGATTTCGGAGCTGATTTGGTGTGAATAACAAAGCTTAGCATTGAATACTACAAGCTACAACTTGTTCATGGTAGATTAGGACTTATACATATGTTTATGTAAATTTCACACGGATGATGTATCTTTCTTCAAACAAGAGTTGTATTCTTGTTCTTAATCGCTCATGACATATACTACCAGTCCTTGAGATAGTTGTATAGATATTTGCAATCATATTTACTATTTATTTCTCATTAGAGTTGTAACATACATTATTTTTCCCACCTAGAGGGTTTGGTTAGGTTCCACCACGACTTGGTGGAAATTTGGGTCTTAGCACGTTGGCATTAAAGTTCTAGGTTCATAGGTTTTACGAGTCACGAGCAAGTGCTTGGTAGTCTTGCAGATCGGTATGATGACGTCCATACTTGTCACGATCCAAAACCTCACCTAGTCGTGATGACACCTAATCTAACCCGTTAGGTAAACCAAACAGTATAAAATACTACTACAATGAGAAATCATCAATATGTTAGTGAAATTGCAAAAGAATTGAATACAATTACCCCCAACTACTGGTAATACGAGTCATGAGCCACTATGATTTATATTCACAAAGCTGGTTAAAGGAATAAATACAACATCGATTTAAAGGTTACATAAATAGAAATAAGGTCCTAATTTACCATGAACATATCAGCTTAGCTCCAAAAACCTGCATGCAAGGTGCAGAAATGTAGTATGAGTACAACCGACCCCATATACTTAGTAAGTATCTCGACTTTTAGGCCAAAAGATACTCACTTTTAAGAACTTGTGAAACTCATTAACATGTATAATACATGGAAATATTCCAGAAAGACAATTACAGAATAAAGAATGTCGGCAATAAAGGTGCTCAAACTAGGATAAGGTAATAAACAAACTTTACCAATTAGACATGTTCAACAAATACAACATGCACCAACCCCGCTCAAAAAGAGGTATGTACCACATTATATATGTGCCCAATACTCATACATGACTGTAAATCTGTGTTCAACATGATCGGATTCCATTTCAAATGCCAAATAACATATTTAAAAGAACCTTACAAGAATCAAAGATATCAATGCTCGATGGCGACTTTCTTATCATGATAATCTGATATGCTACCAACGTAGGTGAATCAATCTTGAAAACCAAATCATCAAATAGTAACAGAGGCATAGATTAGCATGTTAGATACAACGCAATAAAACATACACATTCAAGAATGTCACTCTTGTACCACCATATAAACATAAACAATTAAATTTCCCCAGGACATCACATAACATCCCCACGATGCCGCCCTTATTTCGTCGCATCTGCATATCACAATAGAAGCCACCCTTATTTCACTACATGCGCACATCACCACCCTTATTTTGCCCCGTCGACAACAAGAGAAAATGCCACCTTTATTTTCCCCCATGCGAACAACAATAGACACAATTCACAGCAAAGACCTCGCGTTGACATTCCCAATCACAATCGCACGGCCCATTCCTGGTGCAAAAATATCATCACAATCCCACGAAAAAGTCTTCATGCCACAATATCATCACAATCACATAGCAACGACCTCGTCTCATAATATCATCACAATCAATCCGCTCAACATGTCCACAAGTGCTATAATCACAACATTTCAAGACAACAAGTATCATCAAGAGGCATATCTTCATAACTCATCAATAAAACGCACAAGGACATGATAATGATTAAAATGTAGATAAGGCATGACTACGGTTAAATAAATTATAGCAACAAAGTTCAATTAGTCATATAAAGGATCACATATGTATCATCAAGTGCACACGTCACAATCAAAGCACATCACAAGAACAAGTATAGATGTATGTTCATGACCTACGTGTATCTTCCTCCGAGGCAAATCTATCAAGTCTCAAGATTAGCTCATCATTTACCAAATATAGTACCAATAGCCTCAATATTTCTCTAGTATGGTTAATTGTGCTCACATAGTCAATTAATAAAATAATACGTAGAATAAGGTATAACAGACAACCAAATAAAATATAGAGTGAGCTAGGACCTACCCCGAGCATGAACACCCATGTCACATGTATATACGCTCATCACCTCATATATACATCACCCCACATGTAGCAATCAATAACAACTAGTAGAAAAAATTGCCTCAACCAAAGCTACCCAAGACACATACTATAAAAATACCTTCCCGCACGAATCAACCTTTGAATAGCTTAAATCTCAATCTAATTGGTGAAAATCGCCTCAATCCGAGCTCCTAAGATCAAAATATGATAAAATGAGCTCAAACTCCGAAATAAGATCTTAGCCTAGAGCATGCGCAGCAGAATTATTGCAGAGCATCGGATTGAGAAGGAGGAGGAGATCCCAGTTTTGGTCGTACCAATTGGACCTTCTCAGGTCCTAGAGGGGTTCATTGCCACTCAGTACGTCAGGACGCTTTAGTCAGCTTGGTCGTCCTTATGGAGAGTGTGGGCCAAGCTGGGGCGTTCCCTGTGGCACAAGCCATCTCTCAAGCTGGGGGAGGAGATCAGACTCCCGCTACTCACACTCCAGAGCAGATGGCTCACGGATAATAAACTCTAGCAGTTTCGCCAATTGAAGTAGTTCAGCCTAGTTTTGCTACACACGCTGAGAAGGGACTCACGATGTCATCCGAGGGCTGAAGAGGTTGGACAAGTTCACCAAGTTGTTCCCTATTTGCTTTGGTGGTACACCTTATGAGGACCCCCAGGATTTCTTGGACTGTTGCCATGAGGTATTGCACATCATGGGTATAGTGGAGTCCAATGGAGTCGATTTCGAAGTATTTCAGATGCATGGCTCTACCAAGAGGTGGTGGTAGGAGTATGTTCAAGGTAGACAAACAGGTTCACCCCCACTCACTTGGGTCAATTCTCATAGCTATTCATTGAAAAGTTTATCCACTTTACTCCAAGAGAGGACTTTTGCAGCCAGTTCGTGCGCCTCTACCAAGGTAGCATGAGCGTTACCCAGTATGAGATTAGATTCATAGATTTATCCCATCATGCAGTTATGTTGATCCCTATTGAGAGGGAGAGGGTGCGGAGATTTATAGATGGACTTACTTATGGTATCAAGCTATAGATGGCTAGAGAGACCTAGGATGATATTTCCTTCACCAGAGTTGTGGAGATTGCTAGGCGGATCAAGAGGATTCGTGGTTAGGGTAGCGAGGCGGCATCTGAGAAGATGCCTCGTCATTTTGGTGGTTTCTATGGTTCCTCATCTAGATGAAGGGGTTCATTTGGTAGAGGCCATCTTATCAAGATGGTTCAATCAGTGCTTTAGGCATCACATGGTTCTTCAGGCAGTCGTGGTTCTTATGGGTCTTATCCTGAGCAGCTAGCCTATAAAGCACCTTTAGCTCACATCAGTGCACTACCGATTCGGAGCTATCACAGTGGTTATCCAGACCATCAGGTTCAGTCTAAGATGCTGCAGCCACGTCAATAGAAAGAGCGCTTTGAGTGTTGAGGTATGAGTCTTATCAGGAGGGACTTTACCGGGCTTCACAGTAGTATGCCACTACAGGTTACTCGTGCCATGATTCCGGCACTGATTGCTCCAACGCCTGCTCAGCCAGCTAGAGATAGGGGTCAGGCAGTCCGGGGTGGTAGTTAGGCCATTAGAGGTGGACACCAGCTAGGGAGAGGCCGTCCGAGAGGTTAAAGTCAGATTTGTGGGGCTTAGCCCCATTTCTATGCATTCCTAGCTAGAGATGAGGCAGAGTCGTCTGATGCATTCATCACAGGTATTGTTATGATTTTCCATAGAGATGCATTAGTTTTATTTTGTCAGGGTTCCACTTATTCGTATGTGTGATCCTATTTTGCTTCATATTTAGATATGTCCGTGATTCTTTGAGTGCTCTTGTTTATGTGTCTACACCGATTGTGGATTCGATTGTGGTAGACCATGTTTATCGCTCGTGTTTTGCCTTTATCGGGGGTTATGAAGCTAGGTTAGACCTTCTATTACTCAATATAGTGAAATTTGACATAATTTTTGGCATGGATTAGTTGTCACCATATCACGCTATTATGGATTGCAACGCTAAGACCGTGACGTTGGCAATGCCAGGATTGCCGAGGTTAGAGTGGAGAGGTTCATTGAGTCATGTTTCTAGTAGGGTGGTTTCTTTTCTAAAGGCACAACAGATGGTAGAGAACGGGTTCTTGGCATACTTAGATCTTATGAGGTATGTTAGTGTTGATACTCCTACCGTTGAGTTAGTCGCTGTAGTTAGAAAGTTCCTAGACGTGTTCCAAGCAGACCAACCAGGCATACTGCCCTATAGGGTTATTGAATTTGGTATTAACTTAGTGTGGGGCACTCAGCCCGTATCTATTCCACCATATCGCATGCCACCATCACAGTTGAAGGAGTTGCTTGATAATGGTTTCATCCAGCCTAGTGTTTCACCGTGCGGTGCTCCGGTTCGGTTTGTGAAGAAGACGGATTGTTCTATGCGGATGTGTATTGATTATAGACAGCTGAACCATCGAACCGGATTTGTCATAAAATTGAGATTATTTTGTTTCCTTCTTTATTAGAGAGGGGCTCGCAGGGCTTATTTATTGAAAAAGGGCGAGTGAGGGGGGGGGGAGGAATAATGGAAAGCCCTCACTTTATCGATGGGACATTTTGATCCCTTTTCCTCTCATCCTCCTCTGGTTCTGGTTCAGAAAAGGGTCAATGCAAGGATCTTATTTCGAAGTACAAGGTTATAGTGAAGAATTGGTACCCATTGGCCCGCATTGGTAACTTATTAGACCAGCTATAGGGTGCTAGAGTGTTTTCAAACATTATTTGAGGTCAAGATATCATCAGCTGAAGATTCGCGATCCGAATATTCTGAAGACTGCCTTTAGGACTCGTTATGGTCACTACAAGTTCCTTATGATGTCATTTGGGCTGACCAACACCATTTATGACATTAGGCCCATCTAAGAAAAATCAAAATTTGAGATAAGAAGAGAGGTAAAAGGAAGAGTAAATGAGATGAAACAAATTGTAAACGATAGGGTTCTAAGGGGGTATTTTAGGATTTTGACTTATGAAATAATTTAGGTAACTAACTAAGAAGTTTCTATGAATGAGGTATAAGTCCTAGCAAAAGAAATTTAAAAAAAAGGGTCGGGTGTGAGGGATAAACTATAAAACAAACACCCTCTAAGACCACTGAAACACCAGAAATCTTTCAAGTCTTCATGAAACAAAGGAAAACGTATGTGGTTGTAGTTTGACTGGATACAAAATATTTAAGTATCAATTTCTGGGCATCTTAAAAGCTGTTTGAAATTTGGAAATTTACTATTTGTTGCTGGACACTAGTTGTTGAGCTCTATTGTAACGACCTGGCCGGTCATTTTGAGTGTTGTAGCCCCATTCCCCCATTTATTTCTTATTCCATGCTCTGTTCTCATTATCTGACTTGCCAGGGTATTTGATTTAGTTCCGAGGATGTTTCGGAATGAGTTGGGACACTTAGTCCCAAGGTTGGAAGTCTAAGTTAAAAGAGTTGACCGGATGTTGACTATTGAGTAAATGGCTCCGAAATGGATTTTGATGGTTTCGATAGCTCCGTATAGTGATTTTGGTCTTCGGAGTGCCTCTGAATATTGATTTGGAGGTCCATAGATGATTTTGGTTTGAATTGGCGAAAGTTGGAAAACTAGATTTGGATAGTTGAGAAGTTTGATCGAGAGTTGACTTTGTGCTTACTGGACTCGAATTTTTGTTTCATAAGTTGGAATAGGTCATTTCTGTCATTTATGACTTGTGTGCAAAATTTGAGGTCAATCGGAGTTGATTTGATAGGTTTCAGCATCGATTGTTGAAGTTGGAAATTCATTAGTTTCATTAAGCTTGATTCGATCTGTGATTCGTAGTTTTAGTGTTGTTTGATATAATTTGACGCTTCGAGCGAGCTCGTATGATGTTATAGTACATCTTGGTTTGTTTGGTTGATGTCTCGGGGGCCTCGAGTGTGATGCAGATCATGTTCAGCGCATTTTGGAACTTTGAAGAACTACTGATTTCTGTTGCTGGTTTCCTTATACGCGATTGTGAGTGGGATATCGCAATCGCAAAGAGTTGTTCATCACTGATGGAAGATTTTTCTATGAGATTGTGAGAAGAAATATGTGATTACGGAGCTTTGGCAGTTAATTAATCGCGAACGCATAGGTTGAGTCACGTCTGCGAAGAAGAAAAGAGAAGGCTGGGAGTCCACATGATTTGTTCTCCGTAATCGCGTGAAGGGTTCCACGATCGTGTAGCTTGAGAAGACTGTGAATCGCGTTTGCGCATGGGATTCAGTGTTCATAGAGATTTAATTTGGCAGCCTGTAAATTATTGCTTTGTCATCGCGAAGCATTTTCCGCGATCGCGAAGAAGAGCATTTGGGCAGACTTTTAAATATCAAAAGTGAGGGTTAGAGTTATATTTCATAATTAGACTTTTGGAGCTCGGATGAAGGCGATTCTTGGAGGGATTTTCAAGAAATTGATTGGGGTAAATAATTCTAACACGAATTTGGTTAATATACATGAATCTATCTTTATTTTTATCATTTAATTAGTGTTTTGGGTTGGAAAAATTGGAAAAATTGTAGAAACTTCATAGGCTTCAAAATTGAGATTTTGAAGGTCGACTTGTGATCGGAATTGAATAATTTTAGTATGATTTGACTTGTGGTTAAATGGGTGTTTGGATTTAGTAATTTTTGTTGGATTTCAAGACGTGGGCCCGGGGTTGACATTTTGACATACTCTTAAAAACTTAGCTTTATCATATGGAATTGATTCCTATAACTTGTGTCAATTGTATCTTGTTTGTGGCTAGATTCGAGGCATTTAGAGGCTGATTCACGAGGTAAGGGATTGTTGGAGTAGAGATTGCATGGTTTGAGGTAAGTAACACTTGTAAACTTGGTTCTGAGGGTATGAATCCTTGAATTTCGTGTTATGTGGTTGTTGCTGAGGTGACACTCATGCTAGGTGACGGGCGTGTAGGCATGCACCGTGGTAATTGTGACCCGGTCGATTTGTTGTTACTCTGTAGTCATCAAACCTTGTTGCTATTCATGTGATCCCTATGTGTTAGAGTAATTGAGTTGCAATCCACGTTAGAAATATTATGCGACGCCTTACTGAGATTCTTTGGAACGGCAACGTATGGGTAAGAAATCTATATCAGTACGATTGTTGTCCGCCATCTGAGGTCCCCTCCGTACGCTAGACTAGATTGTCAGTACCATACAGGAAAATCAATGTCGTGAGCAACTGAGAACAGAAGAGAGAATTGAGAAAGAAAGCTTGATTGCATAAATGAAAGCTATTACAGAAAAGCTACGTGGTGTCGAGGGGGAGAGACACCAGTACAGAGAATTGTTTGCTTGCTAGAAAGTTTTGAATGCTTGATCCCCCCTAATAATGCTTAAAAAAAATAAACCAAAGTTACATGACTTTACCTATGGAAGCTGTAAGGGCATACTAAAAGAAAATAAAGTAAATCTACTCTATATTTACAATGAAAAGGACTTAGTCTTCTACAAGGTAGAAACAAGTCCGTTTGCAACAACTTTGTCATTAGCATCAGGGTCCGCACGTGCGGCTGTCTACTTGCGCGGCGCTATGGGCATCTGCCTGTGGCTGGGCGCTGGTGCTGGTTATCAGTGAAGTGACAGAGGCGCCTGTGCGCTTGTCACTTAGAGCTGTCGAGACCACGGAGCCCACCGTGATGCTGGGCATTGGGAGGCTTGCCAGGACGCTACAGGGCACGTCCAAGGGGTCATGGGGCATGGCTGGAAAGCCGCCCATGACATTCTCCCCCACCTGAGTTGGCGACGTCCTCGGTGCCTTACTTGCAAGGTAGTCATCAATTAGGCTCTTGTAGGCTTTGAGGTTTGTCCCCCTCTCCCAAGTATTCTCCTCTGCATCACGTCCCTGCCATTTCACCAAAAATTATTAAGTGATCTTTCCTTGAGGCATGAATCACTCATCATCAAGAATAGCTTTGGCACACCTTTTCCCGGTTGAATTGGGGCCTCGAATACTGGGTATTGTGAGTTGGCTCCTTGAGGGATCCTCCATATCTTCCCAAAAAGGTTTCAGGAGACTGGCATGGAAGGCGGGATGAATTTTTCACCAAGCTGGGGTATCCACCCGGTATGCAACTTTCCCAATGCGCCTTTCAATGGACAAGGGTCCAATATATTTTTGCAATAGGCGAGGATCATGGACTCCCGAAAACAAGTACCGCTTTGGGATTTTGACCATCACTTTGTCTCCTACCGATACTCAACAAAGCGACGATTTTGATCAGCATGCCTCTTCATCCGCTTTTGGGCTTTGACAAGGTAGCTCCGCACTATCTCAAAATTTAGCTTCCATTCTCTTGAGAAGCTAGCAACTCGAGGAGATTTTGACGTGTTTGGTGCATTCACAGTGTGTGGGAGTAGCGGTTGCTGTCTGGTAACAATTTCAAAAGCTCTCTTGTTAGTACTAGAGCTCTTTTCTTAATTGAAACACAGTTGAGCAGCATCCAAAAGCTTCACCCAGTTCTTCTGTGATCCAGTTACAAAGTGGCGGAGATATTCCTCCAGCATGCCATTGAACCGCTCCCTCTGGCCATCAGATTGCGGATGAAAAATTGAACTATGGCTTAATTTTGACCCAAGGCACTTAAAACATTGAGTCCAAAAGTTGCTAGTGAAGCGCGAGTCGCGATCACTAACGATGTCTTTGGCCACGCCCCAATATTTGACGATATGAGAGAAGAAGAGTCGAGCTGTATCTTCTGCTGATATATACTTTGGGGCTGCTATAAAGGTAGCATACATGGAAAATCGATCCACCACAACCAAGATAGTTGTGAGATCCCCGACCTTGGGCAATCCGGTGATGAAATTTAGGGAAATGCATTCCCAAGGTCTCTTTGGTTCAACCAGTGGTTTCAAGAGTCCTGCTTGTGTCAGACGGTCCGACTTGTCCTTCTGGCATACTAGACAAGTCTTCACATACTGAGCGACGTCATCGACCATTTAAGGCCAATAATATGCACGGTGAAGTAACGCCGTGGTGCGTTCTTCACCAAGATGACCGGCCCACAAAGTGTCGTGGCATTCCCCCAGAAGCGTCCTTCGTAGATCTCCTCCTTTAGGAACATAAACTCGGTTTTCTTTCACTTTCAGGAAACCATCTTCTATGTAGAACTGGCGAGTCTTGCCTTATTCTACCAAATTAACCAAATACTGTGCAGCAGGATCCTTGATGAGTAGACCCTATATCTGGTCTTTTATGGTGGTGGCTACTTCGCTCCCCCTTAGGGTGGCGAGTATGCACACTGATGCTAGATCCGCTCTCCGATTGAGTGCATCAGCAACATGATTAGTCTTCCCACTGCGGTACTCCAGGTTGAAGTGAAATTCCGCAAGGAGTTCCTGCCACCTGGCCTGTCGACCATTCAACTTCGGTTGAGTCATGAAATGGCTAACAGCTGTGTTGTCTATCTTGACCACCAACGGGATTCCCAGCAGATAATGCCTCCGTAGGCATAGGCAATGGACGACAGCTAATAATTCCTTCTTGTGGGCAGCATAGTGCCGCTCTGCATCCTTCAGCTTCAGGCTCTCGTATGCTACAGGATGTCCTTCTTGTAGCAAGACTCCACCAAGTGCATAATCGGAGGCATCCATTTGTACCTCGAATGGCTTGACCAAATCAGGGAGGGCCAACACGGGGCTACCAGACATACCTGATTTCAATGCGTTGAAGGCCTCCGCTCGCCTGGTTCCCCAATCCCAAGGCGTGACCTTTTTGAGAAGTTCTGTCAGTGGTATTGTGATGAGGGAGTAATTCTTCACAAAACGGCGATAGAAGTTGCATAGGCAAAGGAATTCCCTCAAGACGTGGACATCCTTAGGTGGCGGCCAATCTATGATAGCCTGAATCTTCTGTTGATCCATCTTGATCTGCCCTTCCTCAATGACATGCTCGAGGAAGTCGATCTATTTTTGAGCAAAGGAGCATTTGGACAGCTTCGCATATAATTCGTGCTCCCGTAATCGTGTTAGGACCTTCCTCAAGTGCTCTAAATGTTCCTCCAGTGTCTGGCTATATACGACAATGTCATCCAGCTAGACAATGTATTCCCAAAAGATTTGGTTCATCAGGGTGAAAAATGTGGCTAGTGCATTACTCAAGCCGAATGGCATCACCAGGAAGTCATATGACCCATATCTTGTCACGCACGTCGTCTTGTGTTCATCACCCTTTGCGATCCGAACTTGCCAATAACCTGTCTTCAAGTCTATTTTGATGAACACCGTCGCACCACCCAATCTGTCGAACAAGTCTGCCCTAAGCAGAATAGGATACTTGTTCTTCACAATGATTTTGTTTAGATCCTAGTAATCCACACAGAGTCCTAAACTCCCATTGTGTTTCTTTTGAAATAGCACAGGGGACCCGTATGGAGACTTGGAAGGTATGATGATCCATGTGTCTAGCATTTCCGTCAATTATCTCCGAAGCTCGGTGAGTTTGGGTTGTGACATTCTGTACGGCGCCCGGGCAGGTGGCTTCGCACCCGGCACCAACTCAATATCATGGTCCACAGTGCACCTCGGTGGGAGTCGCTTTGGCATGTCATGTGGCATGATGTCTTTAAATTCCAGTAAATAGCTCCTTCACTGGTGCAGGAAGAGGACCCGATGAATGTTCTATATCTTCAATGCAGAGGGTAGCCAAGAACGTAGGTTCATGTCTTTTGATCCCCATCTTCAATTGCAAGGCCGAGATATTTTCAGCGGTCATCTTCATGGGCATGCATGGGATGGTGCAGGGCTTGGCCCCATTTGTTCCCATCATCAGTAGCATGTCTACATACGGCATAGGCATGGTGTTGGTTTGCCTCAGAAATTCTAATCCCACTATCAACTCGAAGTCGACTATGACCACCACCAGCAGGTTGAATTTTCCTTCATAAGGGCCAAGTTTCACTGGTACTTTTCTGGCTATTCCACCAACTGGTTGAGGGGGTGAGTTGATAGCCTTGACACGAGCTCTGCCCTTTCATAAAACTAGGCCAAGGCGCTCCACCTGAGTCGAGGCTAAATAGTTGTGGGTCGCACCCGTGTCTATCATTGCCCGAATGGGTTTTCTATTTACCTTAATCTCGACGAAAATTAAGGTCCTCTCCTGTTTAGGAGGAGTCCTTTCATCTGCCTTCTTTTTCCCTTTCTTGTTGATTGGGCAGGGGTCCTTATTTTTACGGATACCAGCACTGGTCCCCGCTAAGGATTCAGAAAAAATCCAACAATTGCACTGAAGGCACCTACCGATTCGGTCTGGTCCACATCATCAGAGTCGTCATCCGTCCCATCATCAACAGCTTGATGGGCATTCATCTGTGCATGTGGGCACTCATTATTCCAATGTGGTCCGCCATAATGACGACATCCTAAAGGGGGTTTCCTCCCCCGATCGCTGTTGTTAGATGCAGTGCTAGTACTGCCTGAGGAGGGAGCCTTAGATTTCGTTACACTCTGATCTCCTCCACTTTTGCTTGGGCCACCAGTAGATGACCCCCTTTGTATCCTCCTTTGACAAGCTATTGAGGCCTATCCTTCCGAGCCTCCACTTGATAATCCCCAAGGCATTCCGCTGCTTGGATCGCCTTAGGTAATGTGCCTACCCTTTGTCTTTGGAGTTCCATACAGGCATAGGGTTTCAACCCTTCCAGGAAAGTGAAGAGTTTGTCTTTGTCCCCCATGTCGGGTATGCTCAGCATGAGTGCAGAGAATTCTCGCACGTAGTCCCGCACTGATTTGGTCTGGCGGAGCTCCCAAAGCTTCCTCCTTGCATTGTACTCAACAGTTTCGGGGAAGAACTGCAGGCATATGGCGGCCTTTAGTTCCGCCCATGTGTCGAGAGTATCTTCACCGGCCCTGATGGCTTCGTATTTCACCCGCCACCAGAGTTTAGCATCACCCAAAAGATACATGGCAGCAGTTGCCACCTTCTTAGATTCTTCTAGGACTCCAAGGCATCGAAGTGTTGTTCGATGTCAAAGATGATATTTTCCACTTCTTTGGCACTCCGAGCACCACTATATGGGTTTGGCTCAGGAATTTTCAGTTTTTGTGTCGTGGGGGCGAAGTTCACATCACCCCCGGTTTGGTTTTCGCTTCCTCGAAGCAGGCCTTGTAAAGCAGCATTGACAATGTTGAGCTGGTCTGTGAAATTGTCTATAATTTATTGCATGGCAGTCACCCTATCTGCCTCTTGTGCCCTGTGGGCTAAATCTTCGGCACTCTCCTGCTGGAGGCCCTCAGATTTCCCAAACATTTTGGCTGCCTCTATGGCTGCCGTTTGCCGGTCTCCTTCAGAGTCGCGGCTGACGTTTTTCTATGTTAACTTCAGCCTGGTGCATCTTGCGATCCAGGTCATTCAACTTTTGCACTAGGCTGGTCTTTAAGTCAGGCACCGTTTCCACGATGGGTGTAATGCACCAACCGTCTCCTCAAGGGTCGCGAAGCAATCCCCTTGATTCACTATGGTCAGAAATGGTGGTAATTGCAATGTTATCCCTCGTCCTATGTCGACCCTAGTCTCTAATACCAAGTATTACGCGGCGCCTTCCTGAGAGTTTTTACAAGGGCAACGTAAGGCTAAGCAATCGATGTCAGTACGATTGTTGTCCGCCAACTGAGGTCCCCTCCGTATGCTAGACTAGATTGTTAGTGCCGTACAGGAAAACCAATGTCATGAGCAACTGAGAACAGAAGAGAGAATTGAGAAGAAAGCTTGATTACATAAATGAAAGTTATAACAGAAAATCTACGTGGTGTCGAGCGGGAGAGACACCAGTACAGAGAATTGTTTGCTTGCTAGAAAGTTTTTATAGCTTGATTCCCCCTAATAATACTTAAAACATATAAATCAAAGTTACATGACTTTACCTAAGGAAGCTGTAGGAGCATACTAAAAGAAAATGAAGTAAATCTACTCTATATTTACAATGAAAAGGACTTAGTCTTCTACAAGGTAGAAATAAGGCCATTTGCAGCAACTATGTCATTAGCATCAAGGTTCGCGCGTGGCGCTGTAGGCATCTGCCTATGGCTGGGTGCTGGCGCTTGTTATCAGTGGGGCGACAAAGGCGCCTGTGCGCTTGTCACTTGGAGCTGCCGAGACCATGAGGCTGACCGTGGCACTGGGCGTTGAGAGGCTTACCAGGACGCCACAGGGCACGTCCAAGGGGTCATGGGGCATGGCTAGAAAGCCGCCCATGACATTCACATCCAACTCTAGTCCTAAAAAGGATAAGCGGTCGCTGCAAATATAATTCAGTCTAAAAGTCCATAGTCGAATCCCACAGGGTATGGTTGGTGTTGAGGTGACGCACGTGCTAGGTGATGGGCGTGTAGGCGTGCACAGTGGTAATTGTGACCCGGTCGATTTGGTGGTACTATGTAGTCATCAAACCTTGTTGCTATTCATGTGATCCCTATGTGTTAGAATAATTGAGTTGCAATCCACGTTAGAAATCATGTTAGGCTTTATGCTTATCGGCTGAGACCCACTGGTGTGATTTCTACTGTTAAATTATTTGCTTAGATGGCAATTTTGTACTCAGTCACCTCCATCCTTTGCATATCATATCTCATTCTCTATTACTATTTATTGTTGTATCATATATCATTGCTTGGGCTGATCGGTATGAGATTTGTGGGCCCAAGAGACTAGAGAGAATAATGATTGAGTTAGGGCCTGAGAGCCGTGTTGTGAGTGACATTTGTGGATCATTCTACACACCACAGCAGCTCTTATGACTTTATATATATTATTATTACATGTATCAGGTTGCATGCTGCAGCAAGCCTTTTAGGCTTTATTATTATTGGATCAGGCTACACGCCACAACAGGCCAGATTGGCTTTGTATTAGCGCTTGGGAAGGATCCGCCACTCCGTAGTCTGACATACTAGCAGTGAGCGCAGGTACCGTACAGTGCTGAGTGACTGAGTGTGATTAGCAAGAATTGAGGCAGCCAGATTGAGTACTCTGAGGGTGTTTGTACAGGAGGTTTTCATTGTGTTGCATCACATGTGACATGCGCATTGGCATGTAGATATAGAGATGTAGTATTCCTCATATTAGTCACACTTGGCACATTTTATCTGAATTGAGCTTAACTGTTAAACCGGATAGCATGTCTACATTTCTGCACCGTGTACTAACAGATTATGAGTTCCTCTGAGATATTATTGTCATAATTCCTGCCCTATCTCTATTCTTAATAATCTATATTTGGACTGTATTGGTTGAGCTCGTAATTTCTTTCATCCCAAGGTTAGTCTTGTTACATATTGAGTACAATGGGTCGGTTGTACTCATACTATACTCTGCACTTCATGTGCAGATCCAGGCACTTCTGAGCACGGCGATTGTTAGCTTTGGATTTTTATCTATCGAAGACTGTAGAGGTAGCTGCTTTAGCGTCTGCAGACCTTGATTCTCCTTCTTTTCAGTTATTGTACTATTCTATATTTCTGCATAGTGTTTAGCAGTCAGATTATGTTGTCAGTTAGATGCTCATGTACTCAGTGACACCGAAATTTTGGGGGATATTGTAATGAGTCTCCGTACTTTTTTATCAGTATTTATGAGATTTTTACTCTTGAGTTTATTTTACTATGTTTCCAAATTTAAAGATGCATGGTATATTGTGAATGTCGGCTTGCCTTGTATTGCGATAGGCGCCATCACGACATGTGAGATTTGGGTCGTGACATCTATCCTCTTCTATTTTTACCTTTATTGGCTATTTATTGTAGTAGCCAATTTTGTTTAAATGGCTACGTTTATAATGATTTCGTGATTATTAATAGTTAAATGTGTAGAATATTTTCAAATAACTCTTGTGATAGTGAATTATGACTTGCTAGACTGACGGGCCTACCCCTAATAACCCATCTCTCTCTTATGATTTCCTTCAAATACTAGACTAGCTTTAGGCTTTGGCAAGGCTGACTTCTCAGGCACACTTGGGTTGGCTTGAATCTGCCCCACCAGACTAAGCTTCACGTGAAACACATCTTTGGCTAGAGAAGAGTAAGAGGTCAAATGGACCTTGAACTTTTGCTCAAGCCCAATAATTCGAGGTCCTCAAGGACTTGTAGTTGTTCTCGTTGGGTACTCACATCAGAGATGTGAGTTATTTGAAACTGGGCCCTTGACTTGGGCCGGATTGCTCTCCTCAAATTAATCCATGAGCCACATGACCCAATGTCTTGCATTCATTAAATTTCATTGGCTTGCCTCAATCCAATTCATAAAAAATGTGATCATTTTCGTGAAATGATTTAATCTCTTGTAAGCACATAACCTTATTAATTCAATCAACCCATATTTCAAATTTATGTAAAATCACAGAATGGGAGATCGTGCAATCGATTATGGCAATTTTAGTCTTATTATTAAATCTTTGCATCAACTTCCCATAATAAAAAATAAATTTCATTACTTCTGGACCTTCACATGCAATCTCAAACTTAGGAAATTGATCAATGTACGAACATTCGTAATTGCATTGGGCGTGATTAATTAATAAATCGTCACATTTATAAATACGATACCCGTGGCATAATTGTGACATTAAAATCTCCAATTCAAATTTGGGCTCACATACCTTGACCCTTAACTTCAAATAAATTAAAAATAAATATTTTATATATCACGGGTACGTTTCACGTGGCGTGATTTGGAATATGTGCAAAACAACAAGGACACGACATCGTGACTTGTTTTAAATAAGCTCCATAATTAGTTTAAAAATATATAATTAAAAGCGGTAACAATAAAACTGCACAAAAGTCATAAAGCATGTAGTAATTCAGATAATTAATCCAAGTATAATTTGTTAAGAGACCATGCTAAAACCATAAAATCTGGAAGTGCCTCACATCTTCTCCTGGATTAACAGAATTTCTTACATGGTCTTTTGTATTTCGCGGACTATAAGAAGAGCCATAAATTTCTTAAATTGGGATTTAAAATAAATTAGTGACTTGGAACACCGTAATAATTTATTCCAAGTGGCGACTCTTTAAAAATAAATAAAATAAGTCCCTTTTAAAATAATGTCACTCAAATTGAAAAAACTCCTTTCTTTCACAATCCTCCAGGAAAAGTGAGGTGCGACAATTACTTATCATGTGTAACATTGGTATTGCTGATTTTGGAAAGTGTTGTAACATATGGACACGTGTGGTGCGACGTGATTTTAGTGTGTTGGTATTGATACGCATGATGTAGTATAAGGATAGGGGTTGATGCGCATACGGTGAGATAAGGTTGTATTTATATGCGTGTTGCTAGAAAGGGAATTACTTGAAGCCACGAGGTGAGATAAGGGGGCTAAAACGCGTGTATCTATTTCGGACAAAAATATTTTTAAAATAAATACAAGGCTCATGTGGTGATATAAGGAAGATTGTGATTGTGATTTGTGAAATAAGGTTATGAGGTGCGATACCTCGGTTGTGATTATTGTTTTACATCCTATGTTAAAAAGGCTTGTTGGTTGAACAATTTTTGTTGATTTCCTCACTGTCTTACTTGTATTTGTCCGTATTTGATTACTTGTTGTTTTCATCTTGTTGTCACTTCTTGTTTCTTTTACCGCATTAAATTCCATTGTTAGCTTACGTTATTGTACTGCTCTATTGGAATTATTTCCTCACTATCCATTATTAGAATATACTATGCTCTATTCAATTTTCTCATCCTAGTAGGTGTCTCGACATGGCCTCGTCACTACTCTACCGAGGTTAGGCTTAATACTTACTGGGTACTCTTGTTGTGTACTCATGCTACACTTCTGCACATTTTTGTGCAGTTCCAGGTACATCTGCTTGTGTCGGACACCAGTGATCGTACAATTATTTTCGAAAACTTCAAGTTATACCTATTCGACGCTAGCAGGCCTTGAAGTCACCTTCTATTATTTCATTTACTACTGTTTATCCTATTATTAGATAGTGTTATATTAGAGATTTCAGTATATTTTGTAGAGCTTATAACTCAGTTCCAGCAGTCTTGGGGATTTCGTTACTGATGTTCTATTTTGGAGTTATCATGAGCTTTATAGGTTTATTTTATTATTATTTTTTTGTTATTTCTGTTAAGCTATCAATGAATGTTAGGCTTACCTAGTCTTAGAGACTAGGTTCCATCACGATGTCCTAAGGTCAGGAAATTGGGGTCGTGAAAATATTCATGTAACATGACGAGTTGAATATGATAATTTCGTTGGGATATATATTGTTCCTGTTGTCATTATATCATGTGAAGATCTAGGCACTTCCGGGCGTAGTGATTGCTAGAGTCATGTCGGTACCATCTATTGGGAGATTACAAGGTAGCTGCTATGACGTACACAGACATTGAAGTTCACTTCTTATATTTTCCATATTACTGTTCTACTGTCCAGACAGTTGTACTGATGATTTGACTTTGTATTTTGATATTTCGTAGTACTCATGTACTCGTTGACACCAGATCGTTTGGATGGTAATAGCAGTATTGTTGTTGTTTTCATTAGATAATTATGATATTTCCGTTGTTTAAGTTATTAAACTATGATGTTTAAAATTTAAAGTTGTTATGTGATTGTTGCCTTACCTAGCAAGTAGTGTTACGCACCTTTGCGACTCTGATTGGAGTTGAGTCGTGACAATCCAGAAACAAGTTAAAACAAACACATGCAACTGTCCTAAGGTGAATCATATGCTAAATGATCCTGAAACTCACATTTGACAAGCCCAATGAAATGCTTGCGAGATTCCAACCAAGATAGCCTTTTGAATTACCTTTTTTGACCTTAAAATGAGATAGATATGATGTTTTGAAGTTTAAGAGGAGTCTGAAATTTATGGACGAACTTAGGGACATAACCAGTATTTTTTGAATTGTTGCACCAGAAAATTTGCAATTGCAAAATTGTAATGACCCGGTCGACCGTTTTGAGTATTTTAACCCCATTGCTTTATTTATTGCCTCCTCTATGTTAAATTTTGGTTATGTGATTTGTCGGGGTGGTTGGTTTTGTTTCAAGTGAGTTTCAGAGTGAATTGGGACACTTAGTCCCAAAATTAGAAGCGTAAGTTTAAAGAGTTGACTGGAATTTGACTTTTGTGTAGACGACTCTGGAATGGAGTTTTGATGATTCCAATAGCTTTGTATGGTGGTTCGAACTTAGGCATATGCCAGGATATGGATTTGGAGGTCAGTAGGTTAATTTGAGGCTTTAGGGTAAAAATTGAAAAGTTGAAGGTTTGGAAGGTTGATAGGTTTCACCGAGGGCTAACATTACTGATATCGGGCTCGGATTATTATTTAAAGAGTTGGTATAGGCCCGTTGTGTCATTTGGGACTTGTGTGTATGTTCGGACGGGGTCCTGAGGGCCTTAGGTGTGCTTCGGGTTAAGTTCGAACTCATTGAGACATGATGGATTTTGGAGGCCTGTTGAGTTCAGGTGCAATCGCACCTGCGCACTTCGGGCCGCAGGTGCACCACAGGCCGCAGAAAGAGAGATTTGGCCTGGTGCACAGGTTCCGCAGGTACGGATAAAGACGCGCAGATGC
Organism: Nicotiana obtusifolia; assembly: GCA_002018475.1. Taxonomy (NCBI): domain Eukaryota; kingdom Viridiplantae; phylum Streptophyta; class Magnoliopsida; order Solanales; family Solanaceae; genus Nicotiana; species Nicotiana obtusifolia. The sequence goes on from MCJB01017124.1 coordinate 76,334, forward strand.
ACAACCACAAAAGAGGGAATGATTTCACAGATGCGGAATTTGGAGTATATGTGATAGATGTGGTGGTAAAAATGGCCATTTTGGAAATTACGCTTGTTTATTCTTCTCTTCATCGAACCCTCACTATGACCATTCTACTTTTGGCTTTGACATTTTTAGGAATATGGAAGTGGAAGAAAATTGAGCATGGGAAAAACGGAGAGTTCAAACTCATGATGAAGTGCCTACTTGAAGAAGGAAACAAGGAGCAAAAAGCCTTAGAGGAGATTTTGGAAAATAATCTCCAAAATGGTTTAGAGCTTGAATCAAGATTTGAAAATTTGCCAACCGACTCCATGCTTGTTGGTGATGCCGAAAAAAATAGAATTAGAGTCAACCGGCGTAATTGAGCATATGGTTGAACTTGACTCTAGTTCAGGGGAAAAGTTGTCAAAATCCGAAAAAATTTTGCAATTTGGAGGCTTGATGTCACATTCCAAACATTTTTAAATATTGTAGTTGTGTGGTGATGTGGGAGTTGAACTACACGAATCAATAAGTTGCAAAGAGGAAAGGCAAAGGCCATACATTTTACAATTTGAAGGCGCGAGAAGGCAAACTGACATTCCTCACATGAAAGCCAAGAAATGCAAAATGAAGCAAATGGCATTCAGCTTGTTCACCTACTTACCACCCCCCGCCGCTCGTGGTCACAAACTTGAGTCCAAGTAAGGTTCCCAATTAATGTCCTCCAAGTAGCGAGAAAAGTGACGTAGTTGGTAAGCGTCGTGCCACGACATTAAATGCGGCGCTTGATGGGAGGCAACCCATCATTTTCAAATATTTTTGTTTTTTATTTTTGTAGCTTTATTTGTTTTTGTTAAACATTTTGATGTATGCGTCTTAGAGTGCAGGAAAAGTGAAGAAAATTTGTTGCGCTTCAGTTGATTTTCTGCGGCCAAAAATGCGACAGCATAATTGTTACGTGGACCGCATATTGGTTGCGGAATTAGTCAGAAGTTCCTAGGCAAAAGTCGCTCAAAAATGCAGTTGAAGGTCAATTTTTCGAACTGCATAATGGTTATGCGACCATTTTTGCCATCGCATATTGGTCAATCACATAGCCATCGTTTTAAAAAAAAATTTAGTCATTCTTTAAATTTTCTTTTTTAGAATAGTTTACTATATTGTTATTGACTAATCTGCAAAGTTTCAGATTTTTTGAGTTGGATTAAATAGGTCGAGGTACCTGCACAACCAAAAACTAGTTGCTGCTGAAAACTACAGAAGCGTTGCTTCGCGTTCGTGGTTGTACGTCGCATTCGCGAAGAGAAAATATTTTCTAACTCTTCACGTTCGTGACTCTTACGAAAATTTTTACTCTTCGCGAAGGCAGTTGTCCCTCACAAACGAGGCCTGTCAGGTAAGTTAAAGACTTTTAAAACACTGAAAATCAGTTCCACCCTCCCTATTTACTCGAGAACGTTTTTCCCTATTCTCTTAACCCCAAAATCATCTCCAATTCCCTTGGTCGAAGTGCAATATTTGAAGTGCAATCTCAAAGGTATGTGCTTCGTTTACTCTCCTCCTCGAATTTTAGTTCTTCTTTGTGTTAAAAGAGTACAAGAGCAGTCATGTCTTATGGTTGAAACTGAGAGTTTTTGAAGTGAGAATCTTGTGTGGTTTAAATACTTGCTTGCTGTGTGAGGTTGGTTAAGTGTTGAGTGGGTAGTGTTCCGCAAAACTTTTGGGGATAGATCCAACCTCTAGTGCAGTAGAAAGTCGATGCCCACCTTAGGTTTGTTGAAATGTCTGAAAGAAGAAATTTTTGGGCGAAGAAGATGACTTTCGCGAATGCGGCGTCCATCGACAAACGCGAAGGGCAAAAATTGAGAGAAATAAAATATGCTCTTCGCGAACGTGATGGACTGGTCACGACCGTGAAAGGCAAACAAAAAAGAATTTGCTCTTCCTACTACATTATTTTAAGTTACTATATGAGCTTTTAACATTGTTGGCCTATTTTGTAGGTATTTTGGACATAAAATGGATCCGGTACACAATGAGATTGAGCAAGAACATGTCCCTAAAGCTGAACAAGAGGAACCCTTTGATCATGACAGGTTCTTATTTGCGGCATTTGAACAAAAATATGACGAACTCCTTCCCAAAACCATCGTCAAAGAAAGAGGCATAAACAAGGAGAAGGTTGAAGCTAAAATGTCGAGCTTCTACACAAGATTGGTATAAAGTGGGTGGATTTATTTTTCCCCTCAACCAAACGATGCTAACTACGCAATGGTGCTAGATTTTTATGCAAATGTTTTGAGGACCGACTTTCAAGGAGTCTTAGTTACTACTACGCAGAGTGTGCTAGTCAATTTCAACCCTGAAATAATCAATGGAATGTACGACTTTCCCAATGCTGATAACAAGGTATACAAAGACAAAGCAAAAGCAAATGGAAACCAATGGTTGGCAGACAAATTGCATGACAGGATGACCCCAAATTGGTTGGCATTGCACAAAGGTGTTGATTCTCATGACTTCACTACTGAGGCAAAGACTTGCATCTCCATTATCTATGTGAGGATATTTCCTTCTACAAATGGCACTGATGTTACACCATAGAGGGCACTGATAATTGTTGCGATCATGGATAGACTTCCTGCGAACGTGGGATAACACATCATTAAAGAAATCGAGGAAGCCACCCATAGGAGGTCAAAGAGCCTATTCATCCCATCATCGATGACTCGGCTATGATATTATTCTGGGGTGTCATAATGCCCAAATGATGATAAGAGAACTCCGGAAAAACCAATGATCCACCCGTTGCTAAAAAAGAGGGCCAGTGACAAGAAGAAAAGAGGAGTATTAATGTTGCATCCTCTTCATTTGGGCAATTCTTTGAGACCACCATTGATCCCTCTAGATCCTCTGCACCTGCACTTGGTTCATATGACCCCATGGGACCACTCCAGTCCAACCCTATTACCATGCGTCACCTCTCCAGCCAGATATATGGGGTAGATCCACACATTAGGCGGCTTATAGTTCGCCTCTGAGGACACTGCAATAATTTTAGTTTGAGGGGGAGGCCACACTTTATTTATATATTTATGCTTAGCTTATGCCCTTTGCGGGCTTGCGATTTTGTATGGATATTGTGTGCCCGTGTCGACCTTGTGTTATTATTATGGATGATCATATTCCCTTGCCGGCTCACTTTGTGATTGTTGATATAGTTGTGGATTAGTCACTTTTTGTATTTTATTTTCTTTACTAGCTTCTTTAGTTTTATTATCTTTAGTTTGTTAGTGAAATTTATATTTAGCGATATCCTTGATTTTTCTTTGTGCCGCGGTTTTTTTTATGAGGATGCTAAATTTGTTTTGAACGAGGTGCTTTTAGGTAGATTTATTTATGTCGACTTTTTCTGATGACGGATAGTTAGGCGACTTTATTAAGAGAATTAGTATTGTAGTTTAGATGTAGTTTTAGTTACTTTAGGAGCATAAGTGGTTTGAGTTGTGAATTTTTGCCCCGTGGACAATTTGTGGCTTGCTTAGTACCATCATGATTTAAACCTTGGCATATGAATTCTTGATTTTTGAAAAAGAAAAAAAATATTGAAGCAATATTTCTTATTGTGACTTTTAGATTCAATATTTGGCTTTTAAGTTCACTAAGTAGTCTCTTTAGACTATGAGTGACTTTTTGGAGTTTATTTATTTCAATTGGGTTTTGGATACATATTTTACTTGAATTTGCTTGTTCCATGTGTGGTGAGGTTTGTTGTGAGTTCTTTTGCATAATTTTTAGTCTAGAACTTGCCCCGAATGCGCTTCAAGACGAAATCCTAGACTAGCTTGGTTTGAAAAATGATATTAGGCGTTCCTTGGACCGTTCTTTTGCTTAAATTTCCTGCCCTTGCATAGTTTCCCTTGTCAACCCCTTTGAGCCTTTAACTTTTGGTATCCCACCTCCCTAAGTGCTTTGAAAGAGTAAATATAGCCTAAAAGCCTATGTTTGGGGTGACGGTTAAAAAAGTTGTGATGTGGAAGTTGCTTATAAGGTGAAATGTTAAAAAGACAAAGATAAAAAAAATAGTGGAACCTTCCTTGGTTTATGAAAAAAAAAAAAAAATAAGAAAGAACAAAAAGGAAGAAAAAATAAGGAGTTGTGAATAAAGAGAAGACTAGGTGTTGCAATGAAAAATAAAGAAAAGGATGGAAAAGCTTGAAAGGAAGTGTGTTTTGACTGTTAAAAATTGTAGTGCCTAGGAGGTTTTTGAGTCACTCCAACCAAAATTATACCCTACCTTAACAAAAATCCTAACATTACAACCCTTTATGTCCTAATTGATTTTGATCAAGTGTGTCTGTATTAGTGGAGAAATACATGAAGGGCAAGTTTATGGTGCTACTTGTGTGCATTTGAACATCTTTGTGAGAGAAAGAGAGTTAATTCTTTCCATTTGATATCCCATTTGTGTTTTGAATTGCATTTTATGAGTGTGGGCACATAGAGATTTGAGTTGTTAATTTGTTCCATTTTCTAATTGAAATGAATGAACAAAAGAAAATTATTTTGTAACAAAGAGGCAAAGTTTGAATCTTCAATGTCATGACTTGATTGTTACTTTGATTAACTGTTGTTTGAGTATTTAAAATGAAATGATATTTTTAAGAAGTTGTTGGTGATTCATATGTCTGGGATTAATTGTTGGTACCAATTGAGAGCCTGTTTGGATGGGCTTGTTTTAAGCGATTTTTAAGCCAAAATTCATAAATTAGGAATTCTAGCTTTTGGCTTTGGTTTATTTTTGTCATTTTAGCTGAAAAATATGTGCTTAAAAGCACTTTTTACTTTATCCAAACACTACAAAATGGCTTAAAAATCATTTTGGCTTAAAAACACTTAAAATAAGCCAATTCAAACGGGCTCTGAGTCATGTATTTGTGCTTAAAATAGACTTTTTGACTTGGTATGATGTTGATGCACTATAGAGTTGATTCTTGAAAAGAGATTGTATGTTCTGATTTACTTGACGACAAGCAATAGTTTGAGTTTGGAGGTTTGATAAGTTGGTATTTTACCCGCTTATCTTTCTTTAATCTTAGATTTTTTCTATTTTTGATTGATAACATGGTGTATTTAATGTTGTTCACTTCCATTTTACAGGTTTTATGTGATTTAGAAATGATCGGGAAGAAACCAAGTGAAAACAAGTCGAAAAGGAGCTAAAATAGAAACATGAATTCGGCCCAGTGAATTACCTTCCCGAATGCAAAGGAGGATTGCGAACGCGAAGCTTTAGGAGTCAAACCTTCGCAAACGCGAAGGCATGATAACGAACATGATGAAGAACTTGGCGAAAAAAACTGGGCAGTTCTGGAAATTCACTTTTTTTTTTGTCTCAAGCCATTTAATACCTGATTCAGCTCACTTGGGAGACATTGTTGGTAGTTCTTTGGCGTTCTTGGTAGCTTTCTTGACTAAGAAACACAAGCTTGGAGCTAGGGTTCTTGAACACACACTTGGGATTCGAAGATTTGAATACTTTGGATGAGATTTTCATACCTATTTTCGCTCATTTCTTCATTTTCTTGAATTGTATTGAATATATAAGTGTGAAGTATTTATTTCAATACGTGAATCTTGTTTATGGAATATTTATATTTAAAGTTTGTATTAAATATCTTGTTTTGTTTATGTAGTGAATGATTTTTATTAATATTCAAGTGAGTTAATTGTTTCTTTAATTATTCTTTTTCTTTAATATTTCCAAACGGATTAGCCAACCCTAGGACTCGCCCATTAACTTTGAATTAATCTTGGAAAAGGTAATTTGGGGTTGAAAAAGATCAATTAACAAGAACTTGAGGCGTTAAACCTCATTTTATAGATTCTATCTAGGGATAGGATTGAACTACTGTAGTCATATTCGGGTGCACTTAATCTCTTTAATCTATTAATTATTTTAGGGATAATTCTATTAAGAAGTCTTGTTAGTCTTTGGAAGAAGCTAATATAAAATTATTATCTGAGGCTAATTAACATAAACTCGCTCATATTATACATTTGACCTTTACTTGAGTATAATTCCCTTTGTATCCATGCTTGTAGCTATTGATCATTTTACTCTTTTTCTAGGTTAGTTTATATTTTTGCATTAGTTATAATATTTTCTCAAAAATCCTTCTTAGTGTTTGGATTAGCATAAGAAGCGATAATTCTCTTACTTGCCTAATCGCCTACATATTATTCTCTGCGGGATTCGACCTCGAGTCATAGTTGGGTAAATTATATTGCATGTCGCCGTGTTCGCTTACTCTTTGAGGAGTGGATTTGGACGTCATCAAGCACTCATCACCATGTCTACTCCACTATATCGCATGGCACCAACGGAGTTGGATTAAAGGAACAGTTACAGGAATTGCTTGATAAGGGTTTCATCACGCCTAATGTGTCACCTTGGGGTGCACTGGTACTATTTATGAAGAAAAAATATGGTTCTATGAGGATGTGCATTGACTACATGTAGTTGAACAAGGTTGCTATCATGTACAAGTATCCACTACCGCATATTGATGATTTGTTTGATAAGCCTCAAGGTGCTACCGTATTCTCAAAGATTGACTTGAGATCGGGGTATCATCAGTTGAAGATAAAGACTTCGGATATTCCTAAGATGGCTTTTAGGACCCATTATAGCCATTATGAATTCTTGGTGATATCTTTTAGGCTAACCAATGCCCCAGCAACTTTCATGCACTTGATGAATAGCGTATTTTAGCCTTATCTAGAATTCTTCTGTTATTGTTCATTGATGATATATGGTGTATTCTCGCAGCTAGGAGGAGCATGAGCAGCACTTGAGGATTATGCTCCAGATTTTGAGGGAGAAAAAACTATATACTAAATTCTCCAAGTGTAAGTTCTGGTTAGACTCGGTGACATTCTTGGGTCATGTAGTGTCAAGTGAGGGGATTAAGGTCCATCCAAATAAAATTGAGGGAGTTCAAAGTTGGTTAAACCCTCTAGTGCCACAAAGATTCGGAGTTTCCTTGCGTTGGTTGGGTATTACCGCCGTTTTATGGAGGGGTTTTCATCCATAGCAGTCCTATTGACTAGATTGACGCAGAAGGATGCCCTATTCAAGTGGTCCGATGAGTGTGAGGAGGGCATTAGAAGCTCAAGATTGCCTTGACTACAGCTCCAGTTCTGGTTTTGCCTTTAGGATCGGGTTCCAAGTACATGGCCAAGTACTTATTACTTCTTGGGTTGTAATTGCTATCTTATTAGGTTCAGCCGCTATAGTTGTTCGAAATATAGTCCATTGTGATGCTTCACGGGTTGGCATTGGATGTGTGTTGATGCAGGATAGTAGAGTGATTGCTTATGCTTCGCATCAATTGAATCCCCATGAGAACAACTACCCAGTACACAATTTGGAGTTAGCAGTCATTATTCACACGCTCAATATTTGGAGGCACTACCTTTATGGTGTATCTTGCGAGGTGTTCATGAATCACAGGAGTCTCCAGCATCTATTCAGGCAGAAGGATTTAAACGTGAGGCGATGGACGTGGTTAGAGCTACTAAAAGACTATAATATCACCATTCTTTATCATCCGGGGAAGGCCAATATGGTAGCTGATGCTTTGAGTAGGAAGGCAGAGAGCATGGGTAGTCTTGCTTTTATCCCAGCTAGGAAGAGACCGTTAGCTTTGGATGTTCAGGCTTTGGCCAACAGGTTCGTAAGGTTTGATATTTCAGAGTGTAGCAGGGTTCTTTCTTGTGCTGTATCATGATCGTCTTTGTTTGAGCACATCAAGGCGCATCAGTCTGATGGGTCCCTACTTGCTTGTTCTGAGGGACACGGTGCAGCACGGTAATGCTACGGAGGTTACTATTGGTGATGAAGGGGTATTGAGGCTTTAGGGCCAGCTTTGTGTGCCTAATGTGGATGGGTTGTGCCAGTTGATTTTTGAGAGGGCTCATAGTTTGCGATATTCCATCCATCCAGGTGCCGCAAAGATATACCGTGATTTAAGGCAGTTGTAATGATCCGATCGGTTATTTTGAGAATTAACATTCTGTTCGGTGGCTTAAGTTCTCGAGCAGCTTCATATTATGCATCATGACTTGCGTGTGTGACCGGGTTTAGTTTTTGGATGACTCAGGATAGATTAGAACAATGATTCTTATTTTAGAAACTTAAGTGGCAAGAGTTTCTAGATTTTGACTTTTGTGTAGATGACTCCGGAATGGTATTTTGATGATTTCAATAGCTTCATATGGTGATTTTGGACTTAGGTGTATGTCTCGATTTGGATTTGGAGGTGCATAGGTTGATTTCACGCATTTTGATGAAAGTTGAAAAGTTGAAAGTTTGGAAGGTTTAAAGGTTTGATCAGGAGTTGACATTGTTGATATTGGGTTTGGATTGCGATTCCGAGAGTTGGAATAGCTTCATTGTATCATTTGGGAGTTTCATGCAAAATTTGATGTCATTCAGGGATGAATTGTTATGAATCGATGCGAGTTGTAGAAGTTGAAAGTTCATAAGTTCATTAAGTCCGATCTGAGGCGTCATTCATAGTTTTGACGTCGTTTGATGTGATTTGAGGCCTCGAGCAGGTCCGCATTATGTCATGGAACTTGTTGGTATGTTCGGACGGGGTCCCGAGGTCCTCGTGTGTGTTTCGGATGGGCTACGGATCATTTCCTCCCATTTTTGGATACTTGTTCTGTCATCTGGTGTCTTCTTAATCGCATTCATTCCTGTTCTTTCGTGTTCGTGTAGTGTTATGGTGGACTCAGGTAATTTTTTCTTCGCGGTCGCGAAGAGTGGACGGAGTTTGCAAAGCTTGAGGGACTTATGATGTCGCGTTCGCGATCTGAGGTACGTGATCACGTATAAGGGAAGATGGAAGGGGCATCAGGCCTTTGTTGTCCGTGATCGTGTGAGTGCAACCGCGCTCGCGTAGTGAGCTGGAGGCTGCGTGTCGCTTTCGCGACTTCTTTTAAGCATTCCTGAAGAAAGTTTGGTTAGCTATTATTATTTTGTCTCCACGATCGTGAGGGTAGTTCCGCTATCGCGATGAGTAAATCACTGGGAAGAATATAAGTACTCTATTTCAATGGCTTTTGATATTTTATCACTTTTTGGGTTAGAGAGCTTGGTTTTGGATGCTTTTGAAGGTGATTTTCATGCTTTGGATTAGGGTAAGTGTTCTTCACCCGGATTTGATTATATTTCATGATTCCATCTTTGTTTTAACCATTAAATAAGTTATTTGAGTTGGAGAAAATATGAATTTTTGTAAAGACATTCAAAAATGTAAAATGAGGATTTGAAGGCCGATTTGATGTCGGAATTAGATATTTTTGGTATGGTTGGACTCATATCGGAATGGGTGTTCAGATTTTGTAAATTTTGTCGGGTTCCGAGGTGCAAGCTCTTGGTTGACTTTTTGAGTTGACTTTTTAATTTTCATTAAATATCAAAGCTTTATTATCCGAAATTATTTTCTATGATTTCTTTTATGATATTGAGTTATTTTGGGTAGATTTGAGCCGTTCGGAGGTTTGTTTCACACGAGAAGGTCATGTAGAGTATTGATTTAGCTTCTTTAAGGTAAGTATCTTGCCTAGCTTTGTGTGGGGGAATTACCCCTTAGGATTTGAGTCTTTTGTGCTATTTGTGTTATGTGAAAGCCGTGTACGCGAGATGACGAGTGCATACTCGGGCTTATATATGAAAATTGACCGGTTTAGACTCTTAGGCTTCTTTCATGTATTTATTTGGAATTGTTAGCACATGTTATATCTCTTATTCGTCATGTTATTATCACATGCTTTACTTGAAGTTGTTAGTGCATGTCACATCCATTACTTGTTAAGTTTACTCTTTTATGCCTTATTTGGAATTGTTACCTCTTTTATCATTACGTGACTTCTTTTATTTTTGAGTTACTCATTGAAATTGTTGTTACATGATATTCTTTTATTGTCGGGGTATTCACAAACACTTAGACGCAGTTGCTAGTTCGTGCCATCTCTTTCATTGTTGGCCCATTTCATACACAAGAATCCGAAGTTTGACATTTCATGGAAATACCTTCATTATCGAGTTTATCCTTAAGATATTAATTGAAGTTGAAGCTATTGAAAGTCATTAATCTATTATAATTGAAGTTGTGTAACGGGGGTGTTGTTCATTGTTGAGTTACTTCCCGTTCATTTTGTTGTTATTGAGATTCTATAGCCGTGGGTTATTTGTTGTGGAAACATTGATATTGTTGGTTCTTTTGGAAAGGTTGTGGTCTATGGGCACTTGTGGTACGAGTTGATATGTCGTGTTGTTGTGATGTTAGCACATGTGAATTGTTGTGTGGATTGGTTGTTGTTATGCGAAGCATAAGGGTGGTATCTCACTGTTGATGTTATCCGGGGCATAAGGGTGGCATCTCACTGTTGTTGATTGTAGGGAGTAATACGGATGGCTATCGTCTTATTGTTCGGGCGGAGCAATAAGGGTAGCTATTGTACGAAGTGATACGGGTGGCTATCAGACAGATAAGGGTGGCAAATGTCGGGGATGATATGTGATGGCCTGGGGGCATTATATTGATGATATTCGTGTGATGATGTGATTTTCCTTAGCCATGATCCCCTAAATTATGCTTCCTCTATGCTATATTGTGGTTATGTAACTTGTCGGGATGGTTGGCTTTGGTTTCGGATGAGTTTCGGAGTGAAATGGGACACATAGTTCCTAAGTTAGAGGATTAAGTCGTAGGAGTTGAACATAGTTTGACTTGTGTGAAAATGACTCCGGAAAGGAGTTTTGACGGTTCCAATAGCTTTGTAGGGTGATTTTGGTCTTAGGAGTGTGTCCGGATGTTGACTTGGAGGTCCGTAGGTCATTTCGGCGTAAATTGGCGAAAGTTGGAAAGTTGGAAGATTTGGAAAGTTTGACCGAGAGTGTACTTTATTGATATCGGGGTCGGATCCCGATTCCAAAAGTTGAAATAGGTCCAAAATGTCATTTGTGACTTATGTACAAAGTCTGAGGTCAATCTGAGTTGTTTTGGTATGAATCAGCGTTGGTTTCGGAATTCGGAAGTTCATAATTGCTTAAGCTTGAATTTGGGTTGCGATAAGTCAAATTTATGGTGTTTGATGTGATTTTTTAGCCTCGAGTAGGTCCGTTATGTATTTTTCCACTAGTTGGCATATTCGGACGGGGTCCCGGGGGGCCCCGAGTGTGATTCGAATCGAATCTGGAGCAATTTGGACTACTTGGATTTTGTTGAAGGTTGGAGGTTTCTGGTGTCTTCACACCTATGGAGGGATTGGCCACAGGTGCCTGCTCGCAAATGTGAGCAATTGACCGCAGATGTGGAGCTGGTCATGCCTAGCCGGGATCGCAGGGAGCAGAAATGTTCTGCAGAAGCGGCTTCGCTTCTGCTGATAGAGAGGGACGCAGGAGCGACAGTAGTCGGAGGTGCGATGCTTGTGCCACAGGTGCGCATGCGCAGATGAGAGACTTATTCCGCAGAAGCAGATTCCTTAGACTTACGTGAAGTCCTCAGCTAAAATGGTTTTTTCGCAGGTGCAGAGACGTAGAAGCGACACAAAGGCCGCAGAAGCGATTTAACTCGGCAGAAAAGGGGAAAATTTGAAGGTTTGATTCATAATTCATTTTGGGACTTAGAGAGCTCGGTTTGAGTCAAAATTTCGAGGGATTTTCAGAGAGAACTTTGGGGTAAGGAATTTTAACTCGTTTTTGGCTAATTCTCATGAATCTATTGATAATTTCATCATTTAATTGGTACTTTAGAGTTGGAAATTGAGAAAAATTGGTAGGAACTCCTTAGACTAAATTTTTTGAGTTTTGAAAGGAGAAATGAGGTCAGATTTGTATAATTCTTGTATGGTTGGACTCAATATTGAATGGGTGTTCGATCTTTGTAATTTTGGTAGGGTTTTGAGACGCGGGCCTGGGGTGACTTTTTGGGTCGATTTTTCAATCTTTTGCAAAGATCGTAATTTCATTGTTTGAATTAGTTTCCTATAGTTATATTTATAGTATGAAATTGTTTTAGCTAGATTCGAGCCGTTCGGAGTTGAAAAATCGAGGAAAAGGCCTTCTAGTTGATTGATTCAACGTGATTTGAGATAAGTGACTTGTCTAACCTTATGTAGGAGAAATTCCCCTTAGGATTTGGTATTGTTGTGATAATTGTGATATGTAAAGGTCGTGTACGCAAGGTGACGAGTGTGTACACAGGCTAGATGTTGAAATTTTCGGTTTTTAGCTATGTAGTTTCCGTCCATGCTTTAATTGAGTTACGTTAACATGCTATAGTCACCATATTGAGTCTAATTTCACATGTCTAGTAGTCTTATCTCTTATTTGCAACTTGTTCTACATGTTTAGTTGAATTACTTTCTTTTTTTCATTTCGTATTCATTATTTAACTGTTGAATTCTTTACTTGAAATTGCTATTCTTGGAATATCTTGTCGTTGAATTTGGTATTAAGTTGCAAAGGTCGTGGTTCCTATTGAAGCAGAGTATAAGTTGTGAAATATCATTTTATTGAGTTACTCTCTGGTTGTGATTGTTGTGACTTTTTGTACATTGTGATTGAGCCGTGGGCTCCTTATTGTGAAATTTTGTTATTGTTCTGTTTTTTTGCTGGCAAGTTATGATATTGGGAACTTGAGGTGCAAATTGCGATACGTTGTGATATTGATACGCATGTGATGGTATAAGATCTGGGTGTTGAAACGCATGCGATTAGATAAGGTGGGCTTGATACGCGTGGCTAGTAGGGGAACTACTAGAAACCATGCGGTGTGATAAGGTGGGCCAAAACGCGGGATGCTATTTCGGGAAAAATGATTTTTAAAACTAAATATAAAGGCTCATGTGGTGATATAAGGAAAGACTGTGAGTTACTTTTATGATTGAGGACTACAAGGCGGTACCTCGGTAGTGCCCTTGTTGATCTTTCTCTATTTGTTGTGTTTGTCTTGGTTGTTTGTTTCCTTAACATGTAAATCCTTGTTTCCTTCCGTGTTGTATTAACTATCTTGATTCTGTGTTTTCAACTTTCTGTAAATTCCTTATTATTTCATTTCCATTGTCATTATCATTATATCGTTATATCTTTCGTCTTGTTTCTTATTATCTCCAGTAGGGCCTTGACCTGACCTTGTCACTACTCTACCGAGGTTAGGCTTGGCTCTTACAGGGTTTCGTTGTGGTGTACTCATACTACGCTTACGCACATCTTTTTTGTGCAGATCCAGGTACTTCCTATCTGTCCCGGCATTAGTGAGCTGAGGTTGCTTTGGAGACTTTAAAGTACACCTGCCCGCGTCCACAAGCCTCGAAGTCCCATTCTATCCTGTTTTCCTTATTCCATTACACTATTATAGACAGTGACGTATAAGATTGTTCGGTACTGTTACTTAGAGCTTGTGACTTATATTTCACCAGGTTTTGGGAGTTGTACATATTGAGTTGCAGATTTTATTTATGTAGTTGCTGAAGTTTTGAGATTCTAAGTTATATTTCAATTATTCCGCATGTAGTTAGGCTTACCTAGTCTTAGAGACTAGGTGCCGTCATAACATCCTACGGAGGGAACTTGGGGTCGTGACACCTTACATGATTTGTTGTGTTGCTTCGATGAGCTACTTGATGAATTTGATATTACTTGTTAACTTGGGTTGTAATAGTAGACTCGCACAAGCATACACCGTAGCATTCCACTTATCCTAGTTCAGGAGTATGAAACTTGACATTTATTAATCATGCCCATGTATTCTTGTATTATCTACTTCATGTTGATATTGAGCCTGTGACCATGCCGGGCGGGTTGTGATATTGAGCCTGTGATCATGCAGGGTGGATTGTGATATTGAGCCTGTGACCATGCCAGGCGAATTGTGATTGTGAGCATGTGATCATGTTGGGCGGATTGAGATATTGGCACGTGAGTTGTTCGTGCGGTTGTGATTTGAAATGTGGGCATAAGGTTTTGTGAGCATATGATTGTGGGTTGAGACTCGTGACTTGTGACTATGAGATGAGGTATCTCAGAGTAATTTCGTTGCCAAACTTGTGTTAGAACGGTTTGATTAATTGGTTGTTATTTGTTTTTTTTCCTTATTTGGTTTCAGTGGTACTTTCACGGTGTTCTTATTACTTTACTATTTATATCACATGTGGATTCTTTTTCCAATTCATTGCTTCCTACTTTCATTATTAGCTTTATACTTCTATACTGCACGGGTTATTTTGACTAGTAGGTATCTTGACTTGTACCTCATCACTACTCCACCGAGGTTAGTCTTAATACTTACTGGGTACCAATCGTGGTGTACTCATACTAAACTTATGCACATTTTTGTCCAAAGCCAGGTATTGGAGATATCGGACTCTGGCAGAGTTAGCGTATTGATCGCGAGGAGTCAAGGTAGAGCTGATTGGTCGTCGCAGTCCATTGGAGTCCTTTCCTTTCATTATACTATCAGTTTGTCACTTGATTAGTATTGTATTTCAATCTTTGATATCTTTTCATGTATTCATCTATAGTTCGTGACTCTGTATTACCTAGTCTTAGGAGGTTGATATGATTATTGCCGCGTGGGCTTATTTCGCTTTTGTTTCGGTATTCATACTAAATTCTGTTTTAAGTTATCATGGTTAAAATTGGCTTAATCGTTGTAGGTAATTGGCTTACCTAGTCTTAGAGACTAGGTTCCATCACGATGCCTGTGGTGGGATTTTGGATTGTGACAACAGCATTATTGGTGGCGGAGGATGAAGAAGGATATTGTTGAGTATGTTGCTCGGTGTTTGAACTCTCAGCAGGTTAAGTATGAGCATTAGAGACCTAGTGGTTTGCTTCAGAGGCTTGATATACCGGGGTGGAAGTGGGAGCTTATCACTATGCATTTTTTAGTTGGGCTGCCACGAATCTTGAGGAGGTTTGATATAGTCTGGGTTATTGTGGAAAGACTAAACAAGTCTTCATACTTCATTCCAGTCATGACTACCTACTATTCACAGCAGTTGGCTCAGATTTATCTTAGAGAGAATGTTCTCCTTCATGGTGTGCTCGTTCTATCATCTCGGATCGAGGCACTCAGTTTATATCTTATTTTGGAAGAGCAGTGCAGCATGAGTTGGGCACACAGGCCGAGCTGAGTAGGGCATTTCATCGCCAGACAGACGGGGAATCCGAGCGTACTATTTAGATATTGGAGGACATGTTGCGAGCATGTATCATTGATTTCAGGGGTCAGTGGGATCAGTTTCTACCGCTAGTAAAGTTCACCTACAACAACAACTATCGGTCGAGTATCCAGATGACTTCATATGAGCACTTATATATGAGGCGATGTTGTTCTCTGGTTGGTTGGTTTGAGCCTGAGGAGGATAGGTTGTTGGGAACGGATCTTGTTCGAGATGCTTTAGAGAAGGTGAAATTGATTCAGGAGAGGCTTCGTACACCGCAGTCTAGGCAGAAGAGTTATACTGATAGGAAGGTTCATAATATGGCATGCATAGTGGGTGACTCAGAGTTTCGCCCATGAAGGGTGTGATGAGGTTCGGGAAGAAGGAAAAGTTGAGCCCTCAGTGTATTGGTGCATTTAAGGTCTTGGAGAGGGTTGGTGAGATGGCTTACAAACTTGCTTTGCCACCCAGCTTATCAGGAGTTCCTTCAATATTTCATGTTTTCATTCTTCAAAACTATTATGAGGACCTATCACATGTGTTAGATTTCATATCGGTGCAGTTGAACAAGGATTTGACTTATGGTCAGGAGCCAGTGGCCATTTTGGATAAACATGTTCGCAAGTTGAGGTCAAAGAATATTGCATTGGTAAAGGTCCAAGAGAGGGGTTAACTGGTCGAGAAGGCAACTTGGGAGACCGAGCATGATATGCGAAGCATATATCCTCACTTTTTCATCACTTCAAGTTTGATTCTAGACTAATTCGAGAACGAATGTTTTTCTAACATAGGGAGAATGTAAGAACCTGGTCGGTTGTTTTGTATATTTTATCTCTTTTTCCCCTATTTGATACTTTACATATGTTTATTTGTTGTTATTTAACTTACGGAGATGGTTAGTTTGGAGTTGGGGAAGTTTTGGATTGAATTGGGACACTTAGCTCCAAGGTTAGAAGCTTAGGTTGTGAAGGTTGACCGGACTTTGACTTTTGTGTAGACGACTCCAAAATAGTATTTTGATGGTTCCAATAGGTTAGTATGGTGATTTTGGGCTTAGACATATGCTCGGATTTAGATTTAGAGGTTCCTAGGTCGATTTGGTTCTATTTGGCGAAAGTTGGAAACTTGAAGGTTTGCAAGGTTCATAGGTTTGACTGGGAGTTGACTTTGAGGATAACGTGTTCGGATTGTGATTCCGGGAGTTATAATAGGTCTATATTTTCATTTGGGACATGTATGCAAAATTTGAGGTCATTCCAAGTTGTTTAGGCATGTTTGACGTAAGTTTTGAATTTGAAAATTTGGATTAGTTCATTAAGTTAGAATTGAGATGTGATTCGTATTTTTGATGTGATTGTGTGATTTGAGGTCTCGGGTAGGTTTGTGTTATGTTTTAATACTTGTTGGTATGATTGGATGGGGTTCCAAGGGCCTCAGATGTATTTTGAATGGATTTTGGATCATGTTGGATTAAGTTAGCATCGTTGTAGTTGCTGAGTTCTGGTGCTTTCACATCTGCGAAATTTGGGTCACAAATGCAAAGTCGCAGAAGCGGCCAGTGTAGCGTATGCAGATGCGCTTCTGCGATGTGGAGTCCGCAAAAGCATAAGGTCGAGAAGAAAGTGATTCTGCTTCTGTGATGGTTTTTCCGCAGATGCGGTACCGCAGAAGCAGGATTTTTGTTTGCAAATGCGGAATCACTGGCAGATATTTATTTCGAAGGGTTCGGTTATTTCTCGTTATTTGGAGTGTTGGAGCTCAGCTAGGGACAATTTTTGAGGGTATTTCACTACCATTGAAGGGTAAGCTCTACTTGTTTTTGATGTTAGATATTAATTTCTCATGGATTATAATTTGGAAATTTTTGCCACGGTTTTTGGAGAGTAAAAATTGGCAACTTGGGGGTCAATTTGAGGTTGGGTTTGGAAGAAACACATATATTTGGACTCGTATTGAAATGGGTGTTCAGGATTTGTGAGTTTTATCGGGTTTCGGGGTGCGGGTCCGTGATTGACTTTTTGGGTTGACTTTGTATATTTGAATCAAGATCATAGCTTTATTGTTTGTGCTTGTTTCCTATGGCATTTATTGATATTATTAAGTTATTTTGGCTAGATTCAAGCCATCCAAAGGTTGATTTACGCGAGAAGGAATTTCTAGAGTATTGATATTGCTTGCTTGAGGTAAGTATCTTACCTAAACTTGGTTGAGACATTGCCTGAGTTACGCTATGGGTGGCGCACATGTGAGGGGGTTGAGCCCATGTGCGTGCACCAGGTACTATTCGTACTCGAATAGTGATTAGGCTATGTTGCCTTGAATTTGATTACTAAGCTCAAGCTATCATGTTTATGTTTGTACGCCCTTTTATGAGCTAACTGAATCATGTTAAAGGTTATTGTTAATTGATCTCCTATTCAAACATGTTAATTGCTATTCTTGTGGCGTAATCGCCTAACTGCACATGCCTACACCTTAGCATGTCACTTATATCAGTCCATGAGAATATAATTTTGATATTCATTGTTCATGTACATGTGTTCTTGTATATGCTTTTAGTGTGATATGGACTGGGTTGATAGCACGTGAGTGGACCGTGCGGATCTGATTTATGATGGCATGTGAGTTATCCATGTGGTTGTTATATATGGCACGTGCGTATCCATGTGGTTGTTATATATGGCACGTGCGTTGTCTGTGCAGCGTGTAAATAAGAATCCATTCCCTAGGGCTTCCCTCTATGTTTTTCTCTTGATGATGTACACGTGAAATGAGGAAAACTTATCAGTATTTGGTTTGTTTATTGCATATCTTCTCTACTTGTAATTTCCTTGGATGTAAACATGTTTTATTTGCATATATTCTCTATATGCTACATCAGGAATGTATACATGCCTTGTTTTGCATATCTTCTCTATATGCTCGATTATTCACTGAAACAGAGCATGTCACATTATCTTTGTGCATCGAGGTGGCTTTATCTGTGATTTATGACTTGATAATATTATTGTTGTGTACTTGTGAGATTTATGAACTGAAGGGGTTATTAGCGAGTATCATTGATAATTCTTTCCTCTATCACCTCACCAAGGTTAGTTATGATTTTGCTTAGCACATGGGGTCGGTTGTACTCATACTACACTCTGCAATTATTTGGGCAGATCTAGGTGTTGGACCTAGCCATGAGTCGCTGTGTTTTGCTGCTACGATTATCTTCGAGAGACGAGGTAGAGCTGCATTTCTACTGCAGTCTTTGGCGTCTCTTTTTATCTCTGTACTATTGTCTGAACTCATGACTCTGTATTTACCAATTATGAGGGATTTTATGTATTGACGTAGCTAATTATGTCATTTGGCTTTGGAATTCTATTGTATTTTTGTTAATTTTAAGATTATGTTCCGTTTTGTTATAGTGACGTATTCATCCTCCTGCTGAATAATTTGATCAATTTCAGACATAATATTTTGCTAATGTGACGACCCGGCCAGTCGTCTCATGAGTTACCACTCTTTCTTCCCCCTTTTCTGTCTCATTATGTTTCGTTATCTGTGTTATACATAACCAAGTTGAGTAGTTGCGTTCGGAGTGAGTTTGGCAAGAAATGAGACACTTAGTCTCTTTTAAGAAAGGTTTAAGTTGGAAAAGTCAATTGGATGTTGACTTATGAGTTAGAGGGCTAGGATGTGGGTTCCGATGGTTCGGTTAGTTTCAAAAGGTGATTTATGACTTAGGAGTGTGATTGGAATTGGGTTTTGAGGTCCCGTATGGAATTAGGCTTGAATTGGTGAAGTTAGAATTTTGGCGATTTCCGGTGGTTAGGCGAAATTTTGATCCGAGGGTCGGAATAGAATTCCGACAGTTGCTGTAGCTTCGATATGTCATTTGGGATGTGTGTGCAAAATTTCAGGTCATTCAAACGTGGTTTGGTTGGGTTTAGATCAAAAGAGCGATTTAGAAGATTTTGGAACTCTTAGGCTTGAATCCGACGCGAAATTGATATTAGGATGTTGTTTTGAGCGTTCCGACGATTGGAACAAGTTTGAATGATGTTATGGGATATGTTGGCATGTTTGGTTGAGGTCCTAGTGGCCTCGGGTGAGTTCTTGGTGGTTAAATGGACTATTTCATCGTTGGAAAGAAAAGTTGCAGAAAACCAGAGTCAGGAATGCGGTCGCATTTCTCAAATGCGGACCGCATATTAAACAAGGAGATCACAAACCCAGACAATGTTCTGGGCAAAGATTGACGTCAGGAATACGGTCGCATTTTTGACATGTGGACCGCAAACCATGCTTCGTACTGAATTGCGGTGAAGGCTAGGGTTACATTTAAGATGGTCGCGTCAAATATGCGGACCGCATATCTGTTATGCGACAGATATGCGATCGCATTTTAACCCAGACAGGGGCATTTTTTCTCGATTTTCGACCCTTTATAAATAAGAACCCAGTATCCATTAGCCATGCAAAACCCATTGTCGTTACCATCTAAGAGAACCATCTCCAAAACACCCTAAATCACAGCAAAATCAGCCTTGAAAACATATCCAAAGGAGACTTTCTTGGACAAATTCTTGAAAGAGGGACTTTGGCCATCTTAAAAATAATTAGAGCTATAAAGCTCGGATTTGCAGCTAATCTTGAAGGGATTTTTGGGAGATTTTCAAGGGAAACATCGGGGTAAGTGTTCCTAACTCAATCTTGGTCAAATTACCCAAATCTATTGCAATTCTAGCATGTAATTGGTGATTTAAGTTGGAAAACCCTTAAATTTAGAATTTAGAATTGGAGGTCGATCCGGTGTCGAAATTCGATAAAATTTCGTATGGTTGAACTCGTGGGGAGATAAGGAACCCGTTGAGGTGAAATTTTCTGAACTTCGAGAAGTGGGCTCGGGGTTCGGGTTTTGATAATTTCGGAATTTCTTGATAATTTCCGATTTGTTTTGCTTGGGCTTTGTTCCCTCGGCATAGTGTGACGTATTCATTCTAATTTTGGATAGATTCGACGCGCGTGGAGGCTAATTCAAAGGTCAAAGGCATCACGGGCTAGGGATTTAGCCGGTTCAAGGTGAGTAGTGATTGTAAATAATATGCTGAGGGTTTGAAACCCCGGACTTGCACATCGTAGTGCTATATTGAGGTGAGGCACGCGCTCGATAATGAGCGTGGGGTCATTTACTACTGGGGATTGTGACTTGGTCCATCCCGATTGATGATTTTACTACGCATTTGATTGAAACTTACTTGTTATCATCTTGATTTGGGCTGATTGCCATATTTGGGCTCCGTGCCAATCGTTTGAACCCTTCGGGGATTTTTATCACTGTTTCCTCACTATTTGACATATTACTTGAACTCAGTCATGCTGTTTTCCACTACTTTACAACTTAGCCACTTTTACTCAAGTTTTGACATTTAAATGATATTTAAATGTTGTTTTGGGCTGAGACTACTGTTTTACTACGCCTGAGGGGCATGTGATGATTTTCTGACTGAGTGCGGCCGAGGGCCAAATGTGAGGTTTCTACTGAGTGATATGAGGCCGAGGGCCTGAGATACTTTTTATGACACAAGGTGGCTTGTGATTAATAATGAGGCCGGAGGCCTGAGATACTGTGTAAGCCACGAGGTGGCTTGTGACTGATATGAGGCCGAGGGCCTGAGATACTTGATATATGCCACGAGGTGGCTTGATTGATATGAGGCCGAGGGCCTGAGATACTTGATATATGCCACGAGGTGGCTTGATTGATATGAGGCCGAGGGCCTAGATATATGCCACGAGGTGGCTTAATATGCGCTTGGGTCGTAAGGGGCCCCTCCAGGAATCTGCACACCCCTAGTGAGCGCGGGTACCCATTGTGATGGAAAATATAGCCCGAGGGGCTGATATTGTTCCAGGTGATAGCCCGAGGGGCTGATGTTGTACTATGTGATAGCCCGAGGGGCTGATGTTGTACCATGTGATATGCCCGAGGGGCTGATATTGTTCTATGTGATATGCCCGAGGGCTGATACTGTTCCATTAATATGCCCGAGGGGCTGATACTGTTCTGTGATATTGCCCGAGGGGCGGATTTTTAAAATGATATTGAGCCCGAGAGGCGATTTACTACACATTATTTACTTGAAAATTTCATGTTTTTACCTGTTGAAAGAAGATTTTACTTGATTTCTTACTGATTTACTGTTTGCGAAGGATGTTTTAAATGCTTCATTATGGATTGAATTGTGCTTTATGTGTTTTTTACTATCAGTTGTTATTTATAATTATTACTCACTGAGTTGGAGCACTCACATTACTCCCAGCACCATGTGTGCAGATTCAGGCGTTGCTGGTTCCGCTTCAAGGAATTGACTCCTCCTGTCAGGGCGGTGATTCAGAGATTGCGAGGTAGCTGTTGGCGTCCGCAGCCGCGTATCTCTATTAACTTGCTGTTTCCATACTCATCAAACAATTGTGCCAAATGTTGTATATATATATATACTAGACTGGTAGTAGGATCCTTAGTTGCTCATGACTTTGTGACACCCCCGTTTCGGGCTATTGTTGGGATGGTTAGCTATATTTTCGAGAATTATTGTTATTAAATTATGCTTGTATTATTTTATTGTTAATTAACTTCTTAAAGCGAGGTTTTGTTTGGATTGGCTGGCCTTGTCTTCACGAGAGGCGCCATCACGACCAGGTTCAGGGTTAGGGTCGTGACAGCTTGGTATCAGAGCGCAGCGGAAGCGTGGTGGGCCCATAACCCACAGGTCCCTGGTTACATAGGTCTCATGAGTCATGAGCGGGTTTAGTAGAGTCTCGTGGATCGGTACGGAGACTTCCGTATTTATCTTCGAGAGGCTGCGGAACCTTTTTTTAAGGAAAACTTCATATTCTTGAAATTCTTGTCATGCGAGCTTGTTGATCCGAGCACTAAAGCTACTGTTATCCTATTCTCGCTGATGGTGAGGACGTGAGATACCGGACGAGGTGGACAACCACCAGTGCCACCCACTGAGACACCAGAGGCCGTGGACGCGGTCGTGGTCATGGCAGAGGTAGAACGCCTAGGGCGGCGCCTGTTGATCCACCAGCTGCCCCAGCTCAGGATCAGGCTCCAGTGGCACCGGCTCAGGCACCAGCTGTGCCTATCATTATTCCAGGTCTTCAGGAGACCTTGGCTCAGATCTTAGTAGTTTGCACGGGCCTGGCTCAGGCGGTTTCAGCTACCACAGCAGCAGCTACTTCACAGGCCGGGGGAGGCAATCAAACCCCGCTACTCGCACGCCTGAGCAGGCAGTGCAGGGACCTCAGATGCCAGGGGCACCTCCAGCCCAGCCGGAATTTATAGTACCAGTTATGCCAGACGATGAACAACGTCGTCTTGAGAGGTTTGGAAGACTCCAACCTCCGTCATTTAGTGGTGCTGAGGGCGAGGATGCCCAGGGTTTTCCTGACAAGTGCCAGCGGATGCTCTGTACAGCCGGGATCCTTGAGTCTAGTGGTGTGGCATTCACCACCTTTCAGTTTACGGGAGCTGCCTTCACTTGGTGGGAGACGTATGAGAGGCGTAGGCCGGTTGATGCAGCGCCCCTTACTTGGCAGTAGTTCTCCGCCCTTTTCTTGGAGAAGTACGTGCCGCAGTCCCGCAGAGAGGAGCTGCATAGGCAGTTCGAATGGCTGTGACAAGGGGATATGACTGTGTCACAATATGAGTCGAGGTTTTATGAACTGGCTCGTCATGCTGTCTGGATGGTTCCGACTGATCGTGAAAGGATAAGGAGGTATGTGGATGGCCTTAACTATCATCTCCGTATTCTTATGACCAGGGAGAGAGTATTGGGTGCTACTTTCGAGGAGGTGGTTGATATAGCTCACGAGATTGAAATGGTTCGCCGTCAGGAGCGAGAGGAGAGGGAGGCTAAGAGGCCTCGAGGATCGGGCAGTTATAGTGGTACTCCTTCGAGGGGCCAGTTTCAGCAGGGTAGAGGTCGTTCCTTCAGGCCTGCCCAGCAAGCCCGTCCAGAATACCGTAGGGCATCTGTAGGTCGTAGTTACCAGCAGTTGCAGCAGGGCCAGTCATCACTCGACGCCCTTCCAGCTCGTGCTCCGTTAGCCCAGGGTCCTTCTACGCCAAGTGCATCTGCTAGACACTCTGGTGCAGGAGGTTCCCTTCATTCCTCTTCTCCAGCACCAGGAAGCTGTTATGAGTGTGGCGAGATGGGCCACATGTGGAGGCAGTGTCCTCATCATAGTGGTAGATCATCCCAGCAGAGGGGTCAGCCCTCAACTTCTGCTCCAATTACCTTACCACCCGCCCAGCCAACTAGGGGTGGAGGTCAGGCAGCTAGGGGTCGCCCTAGAGGGGGAGATCGATAAGGCGGTGGCCAGGCTCGATTCTACGCTATTCCAGGCAGGACAGATGCCAGTGCTTCAGATGCCATTATTACAGGTATTGTTTCAATCTGCCACAAGGATGCCTCTGTATTATTTGATACCGGTTCCACCTATTCATATGTGTCCTCATATTTTGCTCATTATTTGGATATGCCCCGGGAATTTCTTGCCTTACCTGTTCATGTGTCTACCTCGGTGGACGATACTGTTGTTGTAGATCGTGTGTACCGGTCATGTGTAGTAACTATTGGGGGTCTGGATACACGAGTGGACCTATTGCTATTGAGCATGGTAGATTTTGATGTCATTTTAGGCATGGATTGGTTATCTTCGTGTCGTGCTATTCTAGACTGTCATGCTAAAACCGTCACCTTGGCTATGCCGGACGTGCCGCGAATCGAGTGGCGTGGCGTGACTGATTACATTCCGAGTAGAGTGATATCATTCTTGAAAGCCCAGCGTATGGTTGGGAAGGGTTTCCTTTCATATCTAGCGTTTGTGAGGGATGTTAGAGCTGAGACTCCTAGCACTGATTCTGTTCCAGTTGTGCGGGACTTTTGTTCCAGTTGTGCGGGATTTTCCCGATGTATTTCCTGCAGACCTGCTGGGTATGCCACCTGACAAGGATATTGACTTTGGTATTGACCTAGTGCCGAGCACTCAGCCCATCTCTCTTCCACCGTATCGTATGGCACCAGCAGAGTTGAAAGAATTGAACGAGCAACTTCAGGAACTCCTAGATAAGGGGTTCATTCGGCCTAGTGTGTCACCTTAGGGTGCACCGGTGCTGTTTGGGAAGAAGAAGGATGGCACGATGAGAATGTGCATCAATTATAGGCAATTGAACAAGGTGACAATCAAGAACAAGTATCCTTTGCCTCGCATTGATGATTTATTTGACCAGCTTCAAGGAGCACGAGTGTTCTCCAAGATTGATCTCCGTTCAGGGTATCACCAGTTGAAGATCAGGGATTCAAATATTCTTAAGACTACTTTCCGGACTATATATAGTCACTATGAGTTTCTTGTTATGTCTTTCGGGTTAACCAATGCCCCAGCAGCGTTCATGCAGTTGATGAACAATGTATTTCGGCCTTATCTAGATTCGTTCGTAGTTGTATTCATTGATGATATTCTGGTGTACTCGCGTAGTCAAGAGGAGCACGCAAAACATTTGCGAGTTGTATTGAGAAGATTGAGGGAGGAAAAGCTGTATGCAAAATTCTCTAAGTGTGAGTTTTGGCTCGGTTCAGTGGCTTTCTTGGGGCACGTAGTGTCCAGCGAGGGTATACAGGTTGATCCAAAGAAGATAGAGGCGGTTCAGAGTTGGCCTAGACCATCCTCGGCCACAGAGATTCGTAGTTTTCTTGGGTTGGCAGGCTATTATCGCCGGTTTGTTCAGGGATTCTCATCCATCGCATCGCCCTTGACCAAATTGACTCAGAAGAGTGCTCCATTTGTATGGTCGGACGAATGCGAAGAGAGCTTTCAGAAGCTCAAGACAGCCTTGACCACAGCTCCAGTATTGGTTTTGCCATCAGCTTCAGGTTCGTATACAGTGTATTGTGATGCTTCGAGAGTTGGTATTGGTTGTGTACTAATGCAGGAGGGTAGAGTTATTGCTTATGCTTCTCGTCAGTTGAAGTCTCATGAGAAGAACTACCCCGTGCATGATTTGGAGTTGGCCGCCATAGTCCATGCATTGAAGATTTGGAGGCACTACTTGTATGGTGTATCTTGTGAGGTGTATACTGATCATCGCAGCCTTCAGCATCTGTTCAAGCAAAAGGACCTTAATTTGAGGCAGCGGAGATGGTTAGAGTTGCTCAAGGATTACGATATCACCATATTGTACCATTCGGGAAAAGCCAATGTGGTGGCCGATGCTTTGAGTCGAAAGGCGGTGAGTATTGGGAGTTTGGCTTATATTCCATTTGGAGAGAGACCCCTTGTAGTTGATGTTCAAGCCTTGGCCAATCAGTTCGTGAGGCTAGATATTTCGGAACCTAGTCGGGTGTTGGCCTGTGTGGTTTCTCGGTCTTCCTTATACGATCGCTTCAAAGGGCGCCAATATGACGACCCGCATGTGCTTGTCCTTGGGGACAGAGTTCATCGTAATGATGCTAGAGATGTGACCATCGACGATGATGGAGTGTTGCGAATGCAGGGCCGGATTTGCCTGCCCAATGTGGATGGGCTTCGGGAGTTGATTCTGGAGGAGGCCCATAGCTCGTGGTATTCCATTCATCTAGGTGTCGCGAAGATGTATCAGGACTTGAGGCAACATTATTGGTGGAGAAGGATGAAGAAAAATATTGTGGGATTCGTGGCTCGGTGTCTCGACTGTCAGCAGGTAAAATATGAGCATCAGAGATAGGGCGGCTTGCTTCAGCAGATGACTATTCCCGAGTGGAAGTGGGAGCGGGTCACCATGGACTTTGTTGTTGGACTTCCACGGACTTTGAAGAAGTTTGATGCTATCTGGGTGATTGTGGATCGGCTGACCAAGTCTACACACTTTATTCCTGTGTGTACTACCTATTCTTCAGAACGGTTGGTAAGGATTTATATCCGAGAGATCGTTCGGCTGCATGGTGTTCCTGTTTCTATCATTTCAGATAGAGGTACTTAGTTTACTTTGCAATTTTGGAAAGCCATGCAGAGGGAATTGGGTACTCAGGTGGAGTTGAGCACAGCTTTTCATCCTCAGACGGATGGGCAGTCCGAGCGTACTATCCAGATATTGGAGGACATGTTGCGTACATGTGCTATTGATTTCGGAGGCTCATGGGCTGAATTTCTACCGCTTGCGGAATTTGCTTATAACAACAGCTACAAGTCGAGTATCCAGATGGCTCCGTATGAGGCTTTGTATGGGAGGCGGTGTAGATCTCCAGTTGGTTGGTTTGAGCACGGCGAGGCTAGGCTATTGGGGACTGACTTAGTTCAGGATGCTCTAGAGAAGGTGAAAGTAATCCAGGAGAGGCTCCCTACAGCACAGTCGAGGCAAAAGAGTTATGCGATGGGAAAGCCTGAGATGTGTCCTACATGGTTGGTGAGAAGGTCTTGCTGAAGGTTTCGCCCATGAAGGGTGTTATGAGATTCGGGAAGAAAGGTTAATTGCGTCCTCGGTTCATTGGGCCGTTTGAAGTACTTCGGAGAATTGGGGAGGTGGCTTATGAGCTTGCTTTGCCACCCAGCCTGTCGAGTGTACACCTAATATTTCATGTTTCCATGCTTCAAAAGTATATTGGGGATCCGTCTCATATTTTGGACTTCAGCATGGTTCAGTTGGATGATGATTTGACCTATGATAAGGAGCCAGTGGCGATTGTGGGTCGTCAGGTTCGGAAGTTGAGGTCCAAGGATATAGCTTCAGTGAAAGTGCAGTGGAGAGGTCGTCCCGTGGAGGAGGCTACCTGGGAAACCAAGCGGGAAATGCAGAGCAGATATCCTCACCTATTTGAGACTTCAGGTATGTTTCTTGACTCGTTTGAGGACGAACGTTTGGTTAAGAGGGGGAGAATGTGACGACCCGGCCAGTCGTCTCATGAGTTACCGCTCCGTCTTCCCCCTTTTCTATCTCATTATGTTTCGTTATCTGTGTTTTACGTAACCAAGTTGAGTAGCTGCGTTCGGAGTGAGTTTGGCAAGAAATGAGACACTTAGTCTCTTTTAAGAAAGGTTTAAGTTGGAAAAGTCAATCGGATGTTGACTTATGAGTTAGAGGGCTCGGATGTGGGTTCTGATGGTTCGATTAGTTTTGAGAGGTGATTTATGACTTAGGAGTGTGATCGGAATTGGGTTTTGAGGTCCCGGGTAGAATTAGGCTTGAATTGGTGAAATTAAAATTTTGGCGATTTCCGGTGGTTAGGCAAAATTTTGATCCGAGGGTCAGAATGGAATTCCGACAGTTGCTGTAGCTTCGATATGTCATTTGGGATGTGTGTGCAAAATTTCAGGTCATTCGGACGTGGTTTGGTTGGGTTTACATCAAAAGAGCGATTTAGAAGATTTGGAACTCCTAGGCTTGAATCCGACGCGAAATTGATTTTGGTATGTTGTTTTGAGCGTTCCAACGATTGGAAAAAGTTTGAATGATGTTATGGGATATGTTGGCATGTTTGGTTGAGGTCCTAGTGGCCTCGGGTGAGTTCTGGGTGGTTAAACGGACTATTTCATCGTTGGAAAGAAAAGTTGCAGAAAACCAGAGTCAGGAATGCGGTCGCATTTCTCAAATGCGGACTGCATATTACACAAGGAGATCGCAGACCCAGACAGTGTTCTGGGCAAAGATTGACGCCAAGAATGCAGTCAGGAATGCGGTCGCATTTTTGACATATGGACCGTAAACCATGCTTCGTACTGAATTACAGTGAAGGCTAGGGTTACATTTGCGATGGTCGTGTCAAATATGCGGACCGCATATCTGTTATGCGACAGATATGCGAACGCATTTAAACCCTGACGGCGTACGTTTTTGTCTCGATTTTTGACCCTTTATAAATAAGAACCCAGTATCCATTATCCATGCAAAACCCATTGTCGTTACCATCTAAGAGAACCTTCTCCAAAACACCCTAAATCACAGCAAAATCAGCCTTGAGAACATATCCAAAGGAGACTTTCTTGGACAAATTCTTGAAAGAGGGACTTTGGCCATCTTAAACATAATTGGAGCTATAGAGCTTGGATTTGCAGCTAATCTTGAAGGGATTTTTGGGAGATTTTCAAGGGAAATATCAGGGTAAGTGTTCCTAACTCAATCTTGGTCAAATTACCCAAATCTATGGCAATTCTAGCATGTAATTGGTGATCTAAGTTGGAAAACCCTTAAATTTAGAATTTAGAATTGGAGGTCGATCCGGTGTCGGAATTCGATAAAATTTTGTATGATTGAACTCGTGGGGAGATAAGGAACCCGTTGAGGTGAAATTTTATGAACTTCGAGAAATGGGCCCGGAGTTCGGGTTTTGCTAATTTCGGAATTTCTTGATAATTTCCGATTTGTTTGCTTGGGCTTTGTTCCCTCAGCATAGTGTGCGTATTCATTCTAATTTTGGATAGATTCGACGCGCGTGGAGGCCAATTCAAAGGGCAAAGGCGTCGGGGGCTAGGGATTTATCCGGTTCGAGGTTAGTAGTGACTGTAAATAATATTCTGAGGGTTTGAAACATCGGACTTGCACATCGTAGTGCTATATTGAGGTGAGGCACGTGCTCGATAATGAGCAAGGGGTCATTTACTACTGGGGATTGTGACTTGGTCCATCCCGATTGATGATTTTACTACGCATTTGATATAAACTTACTTGTTATCATCTTGATTTGGGCTGATTGCCATATGGCTCCGTGCCAATCGTTTGAACCCTTCGGGGATTTTTATCACTGTTTCCTCACTATTTGACATATTACTTGAACTCAGTCATGTTGTTTTCCACTACTTTACAACACAGCCACTTTTACTCTAGTTTTGAGATTTAAATGATATTTAAATGTTGTTTTGGGTTGAGACTACTGTTTTACTACGCCCGAGGGGCATGTGATGATTTTCTGACTGAGTTCGGCCGAGGGCTAAATGTGAGGTTTTTACTGAGTGATATGAGGCCGAGGGCCTGAGATAATTTTTATGCCACAAGGTGGCTTGTGATTAATAGTGAGGTCGGGGGCCTAAGATACTGTATATGCCACGAGGTGGCTTGTGACTGATATGAGGCCGAGGGCCTGAGATACTTGATATACGCCACGAGGTGGTTTGATTGATATGAGGTCGGGGGCCTAGATATATGCCACGAGGTGGCTTAATATGCGCTTAGGCCGTAAGGGGCCCCTCCCGGAGTCTGCACACCCCCAGTGAGCGCGGGTACCCATTGTGATGGAAAATATAGCCCGAGGGGCTGATATTGTTCCAGGTGATAGCCCGAGGGGCTGATGTTGTACTATGTGATAGCCCGAGGGGCTGATGTTGTACCATGTGATATGCCCGAGGGGCTGATATTGTACCATGTGATATGCCCTAGAACCTGATATTGTTCCATTGATATGCCCGAGGGGCTGATACTGTTCTGTGATATTTCCCGAGGGGCGGATTTTTAAAATGATATTGTGCCCGAGGGGCGATTTACTACTTTTCTTTTACTACACATTATTTACTTGAAAATTTCATGTTTTTACCTGTTGAAAGAAGATTTTACTTGATTTCTCACTGATTTAGTGTTTGCGAAGGATGTTTTAAATGCTTCATTATGGATTGTTTTGTGCTTTACGTGTTTTCTTACTATCAGTTGTTATTTATAATTATTGCTCACTGAGTTGGAGTACTCACATTACTCCCTGCACATGTGTGCAGATTCAGGCGTTGCTGGTTCCGCTCCGAGGCATTGACTCCTCCTGTCAGGGCAGTGATTCAGAGATTATGAGGTTGCTGTTTGCGTCCGCAGCCCCGTATCTCTATTAACTTGCTATTTCCATACTCATCAAACAATTGTGCCAAATGTTGTATATATATACTAGACTGGTAGTAGGATCCTTAGTTGCTCATGACTTTGTGACACCCTGGTTTCGGGCTATTGTCGGGATGATTAGCTATTTTTTCGGGAATTATTGTTATTAAATTATGCTTGTATTGTTTTCTTGTTAATTAACTCTTAAAGAGAGGTTTTGTTTGGATTGGCTGGCCTTGTCTTCATGAGAGGCGCCATCACGACCGGGTTCGGGGTTAGGGTCGTGACAGCTAAATCAAAGTATGTAAATGAAAAGTAAAAAGATTATAAGATTTCTCGGCAACAGAATCAATTTTTTTAACCAAAAAACAATTTTATGGTCAAAGAAAATAAAAGAATAATTTGGATTTCTAATAACCAAGTTTACTTTACTTTTTCTAATATAAAAGAATAAAAAGCAAGACTGGGAGAATAAGAAAATAGAAATCTTATAGATAATTGCAGCTTTCTTCCAATAGGAAAGAACAAGATCTTCCAATGGAAGAGGATAACAAGGATGTTGACAATTGATACTATTACTTTGTGATTTTCTTGATTTTGATTTTGTAAGGATCTTCCAATACAAATATTTTATTGTCAACCCCCATTGATATTTCAATTTAAATAAGATTTTGTTGCAACATTACATATGAGTCTATTGATAATCACTGGTTTAAGTAGTTAATTTAATGTCCAATGTGAATAAGCGTTGGCAGCCAATGTGCAAAGGACTTGTCTAATTACTTAAAATCGATCTGCCATGACCAAAAATCCCAACCACGAGGACAGCCAAGAATAAACTAGGCTTCATTGATGAAACCATCACTAGGTCAGATGCTTCCTCTCCGTCCTTTAAGGCTTGGAATAGATGAAATGCTATGGTCATATCTTGGCTATTAAACTCACTCTACAAAGATATTCTTGAGATTATTCATTATTCAAAAACTTCCAAAGAGATTTGGAAGGAGGGAGAACAGGTTTGGGAAAACAATAGAGCTTTACTCTGTCAGTTGCAAAAAGAAATTACTGATTCAGAACAAGAAAATTCTAATATTATTGGGTACTACATTAAGGTTAAAGAATATGGGATGAATTAGATAGTTTGGATACTTGTTTACATTGCAGTTGCGAATGCTCTTATGGAGGAAAGAGTAGATGTAACGACCCGACAGGTCGTTTCGCTTTCTAGATCCTTGTTCCCCTAAATAAGACTCTCCGTATGTGCTTTTGTTGTTTTGTGACTTGGGGGGATGGTTAGTTCGGGTTTGGAAGGGTACAGGTTGAAATCGGAAAACTTAGTTCCATAGCTTTAAAGGGTTAAGTTTGACTTGGGTCAACATTTCTAGTAAACGACCTCAAAACAGGGATTTGACGGTCCAAATAGGTTCGTAGGATAATTTTGGACTAGGGCGTGTGTCCGGATCGGATTTTGGATGACCCGAGAGCGTTTCGGCGCCTAAAGTTGAAAGTTGGCTTATTTAAGTTATAATAAGTTCTTTAAATTTGGGTTGGAGCAGGTTTTGGTGTAATCGAGGTCTGTTGGCGATTCTAAACTTGAGAATAGTTCTGTATGGTGATTTAAGACTTGCAAACAAAATTTGGTATCATTCCGAGTAATTTAAGTATGATTCGGCGCGTTCGGAGCAAGTTGGAAGAACTTAAAGTTCATAAGTTGATTCGATTTGGTTTGGGGTGTGATTCTTAGTTTTGGTGTTGTATTCCACGTTCTGAGTGTTCCAGCGAGTCCATCTCATGTTCGCAAACTTGTCGGTATGTTTGGACGAGGCCTCAGGTGCTACTCGGACGATGCACGGATCGAGTTAGAGCTTGGAAGGGGCTGTTGGTGCACCAGTTCTAGTATATGCCCGCACCAGCGAGCTTTTGGCTGCAGGTTCAAGCCTGCAGGTGCGAGCTCTTGGCCGCAGAAATGGCTTTGGACGTGTGGCCAGTGGTCCGCAGAAGCGGCCTCGCTTCTGCGATGAGAAGTCCGCAGGTGCGATAAGAGGCTGGCCAGGCCTGGACTGCAGATGCACTCCACTCTCCGCAGAAGCGGAGTCAGCCAGCCAAGGCTAGGACTGCACCTTAGATGGCTTTTCTGCAGGTGCGGTTCTGTAGATGGGCCCCTGGTCCGTAGAAGCGAAAATGCTAGAAGCAATGAGGTCCATTTAATATGGGACTTAGGCTATTTTTGGTTCATTTATTTCACTTCTTGGGTGATTTTGGAGCTTCTTAGAGAGGGATTTCCACCTAGCTATTGAAGGTAAGTAATTCCTACACAATATAAGTTAAATACATAGATTATGGGTAGATTTAAACATGTAAGATTGTGAAAATTATGGGTTTAGATGAAAAACCTAGGGTTTTGATAAAGTGGGATTTAACCACGAAAATGGTTACGGAATTGGGTGGAAATGATATATTTGATTTTGAAAGCTTATGGGTAACAATTATCGGGGCACATGGGCTCGGGGGTGAATTTTAGGAATCTTCCAATTTGGATTGGGTAATTACTCTAATAGTTAAATTATGAACATTTGAACATGTGTTGATTAATTCATATAGCATTTGACTAGTTCCGGGTTGTTCCGCACCGAGTTGAGGATTTTAAGCATATTTGTGGATCGGAAATGAGCTTGAGAACGAGATAAGTATCTTGCCTAACCTTGTAAGAGGGAACTCATCCCCTTAAGTGTATTTTCGTTGTGAATTACCTGTGTGGGGAGCAACATATGCACTAGGTGATGAGAGTCCGTGCTTAGCTATATTCTATGAGATGTCTGGATAGTCCTAGATTTACATCATGCCTTGACTATACTATTATGTTTATTATGCATATTTATTGTCTAAAATAAAGCTGAGATTGGAGATTGTATTGAAACTCTCCAACTTAGACTTCC
This sequence comes from Nicotiana obtusifolia, assembly GCA_002018475.1. NCBI lineage: Eukaryota > Viridiplantae > Streptophyta > Magnoliopsida > Solanales > Solanaceae > Nicotiana > Nicotiana obtusifolia. The sequence goes on from MCJB01017124.1 coordinate 109,349, forward strand.
TATTTTTTGGAAGAATTGAGGAATAATAACTCTAAGAAATACATGTCCACTCGCGTCGCAAGTACTTCCGCGAGCGAGGTAAACTTCTCTACTTTCATGGGAGGGGGTCATTCGCCTCGGCATGTTAATAGATGAATCTATGGTTCGTGCCGCTCGACGCAACGCACTCGGTATAGTTTTGGATTGGGCCGTACGACCTCGGCATAAATTGTGTGTGTTAATACTCGGAACCAGATTACTCTTAATATTATTTCATGGATTGTGAGTTTATAATTTATTTAATGGCAGAAGTTGAATCGGGGTTAGTAGGTGTTGACTAGAGAGATTCTTGGGATTTTATCATCAGTTGAGGGACCATTGTTCACTGCTTGTTATCGTGTTATTTTATTATTCCTGTATTTTATTATTGGCCCATAGTAAGTGTCAATGTCGACCCCTCGTCACTAATTCATCGAGGTTAGACTGGATACTTACTGGGTACATGTTATTTATATACTCATGCTACACTTCTACACTAATCATGCAGGATGTGAGGCAGGTGCATCTGGTACACATCCCGGCGCGAACCCTTGATACTTCGAGACTTAGTGGTGAGCTACTTCCGAGTCCGTTCTGCAGCACCTGAAGTCTCTCTTTTGTATTTACTTTCTGTCTACTCTACTTCAGACAGTAGTTTAGTATTTTGTATATTCTTCAAGTAGCTCATACACTTGTGAAACCAGGACTTGGAATATTCTTGTAAACATTTGATGATTTTTGAGTATTTATTTCATCACACTGGTCCTTATGATTGCTCACACTTTATTATACTAGATTTCTCAACTCTCACTTATTTAATAATTAAAAATCGACCATTTCTAAAATGTTTAAAAGGATAATAACATGGCTAGTTCACCGTTGGCTTGCCTAGCGGCGAGGTTGGGCGCCATCGGGCGCCATCGCGACCTATAGGGGAAATTGGGATGTGACAACATGGTATCAGAGCACTAGGTTCAGGTCTCACAAGTTACGAGCAAGTCTAATAGAGTCTTGCAGATCAGTGCGGAGACGTCCATACTTATCTTCGAGAGGCTATAGGGTGTTAGGAAACTACTCTTTTCTTCACCTCCTATCCTGCAGTCAATGTTGTGCTAAGTATCTTTCTTTTGTTCTCTCACACATGGTGAGAACGCGCGCGACAGACGTACCCGATCATGGAGGAGCTGCTCCCCCTGTTGCTAGAGGCTGAGGGAGGGCTCCATCTCATGGTAGAGGATGAGGACGTACCAGGGTTGCACCAGTTGTGCCACCAGTGGATCCAGTGAGGATCCTATTATTGAGGAGCAGGGCGAGGTGCTTGCGGCAGAGCTAGATCCAGTGGATTTCATGTCTGCACCGAAATTCCAGGAGGTCATGGGCAGTATGCTGCGGTTCATGGATTATATAAATGAGGCTGGTTTATTTCCAGCAGACCCAGCCACATCTCAGGCGGGTGGGGAAGCACAGATCCCTACCACCCAGGCTCCAGGGCATGCACCTGCCGTATATCGGACCTCGGGCACACTACCTATGGTTGGAGCTCAGGCAGTTGCAGCAGCTATACCTAAGCCCAGACCAATTGCAGTCGACGAGCCGCAGAAGCTATTGGACAAGTGGAATAGGCTACATCCTCCTGTCTTTGGAAGTGAGCGACATGAGGACCCTCCGAACTTTATTGATCGGTGCAGGGACAGACTGCACGACATGAGGATATTGGAGTCCTACGGGGTGGACTTTACCACCTTTCAGCTAGAAGGCAGGGCCCATAGATGGTGGCAGTCCTATCTTCTAAGTATACCAGCAGGTTCTCTTCCCATGACTTGGGACCAGTTCACACGCCTCTTCCTGTACAGATATATTCCACCCTCTCAAAGGGAAGAGTTACAATTTCAGTTCGAGCAGCTCCAACAAGGCTAGATGTCAGTGACCGACTATGAGGCGAGATTCTCTGAATTATCTCGCCATGCACTTATGATACTTCCTACCGATACAGAGAGAGTGCGAAGGTTTGTTGCCAGTTTGCACTCTGGTATCCAGGCCACTATGGCCCGAGAGGTTGAGATTGGGAATTCTTACGAGCTAGTTGTGGAGATAGCTTGGAGGATTGAGGGTGTCCGTCAGTGAAGCCGAGAGCAGGCGACGAGGGATAAGCAGTTTCGATATTTTAGAGAGTTCAGTGGTACCCTCAGCTGGGGGCAGGGATCAGTTCATGAAGGGTCAGTCTAGCAGGCCCACATATCTAGCACCACCGCTTCCTCGGGGTGCTACAGTGCAGCCCTATTACAGCGCCATACCAGATAGTTCATACCGCCAATAGCTATTCACGGTTCCTCCAGTGGGTATTCAGGCCATCAGGGTCAGACTTCAGGTCACCATTCCACCATTCCAAGGGGTTGTTATGACTGTGGGGGTCCGGGTCACATGAAGAAGTTTTGTCCCAGACTTCGGGGTAAGGCAGTACAGCAAGATCATTAGCTTATGATTACAGCACCAGCTACCACACCAGCCGTCTGGCTGCCCATAGGCGGAGGGAAGGTGGGTAGGGGTCTTCCTAGAGGTGGTGGTCAGACAGGTGGAGGCCATTTAGGTGTGGCTCCAGCTAGATTCTATGCTTTTCCGGGCAGACCAGATGCAGTGGCCTCAGATGCCGTGATCACAGGTATTTTCTCTGTTTGCGATAGGGATGCTTCGGTACTATTCGATTTAGGGTCTATATATTCATATGTTTCATCTTTGTTTGCTCATTTCTTGGGTGTTCCTCATGAGTCCTTGGGTACTCCTATTTATGTGTCCATACTGGTGGCCGATTCTGTTGTTGTGGATCGGATCTATCGGTCTTGCATCGTTACCTTCTGTAGTTATGAGACTAGAGCGGATCTTTTGTTGCTCGAAATGACCGACTTTGAGATCATCCTGGGCATTGATTGGTTGTCTCCATATCACGCCATCCTTGATTGTCATGCCAAGAGTGTCACCTTGGCGATGCCAGAGCTTCCTAGATTGGAGTGGAAGGGTTCGTCCATCAGTGCATCTAGTCGGGTTATCTCTTTCTTGAAGGCTCTACATATGGTCGAGAAGGGTTGTTTGGCTTATCTAGCCTATGTTCGGGAAAATACCACAGAGACTCCGGCGATTGATTCAATGCCCGTGGTCTGGGAGTTCTCCGATGTGTTTCCTTCTAATCTTCCAGGCATGCCACTAGATAGTGATATCGATTTCTGTATTGATTTTGCTCCAGGTACTCAGCCTATCTCTATTCTACCGTACTGCATGACTCCTAAAGAGTTGAAGGAGTTGAAGGAATATCTTGAGGAGTTGCTAGCAAAGGGTTCATCAGACCGAATGTATCACCTTGGGGTGCACCAGTGTTATTTGTGAAGAAAAAAGATAGGACTGTGTGGATGTGCATTGATTATCGCCAGTTGAACAAAGTAACTATTAAGAACAAATACCCGTTTCCGCATATTGATGATTTTTCTTGTAGCGTGCCAGGGTGTTCTCTAAGATTGACTTGAGATCTGGGTAGCATCAGTTGAAGATTCGTGATTCGAATGTCCCGAAGACGGCTTCCCGGACTAGATATGGCCACTACTAGTTTCTAGTGATATCCTTCGGGTTGACTAATGCCCAGCAGCATTTATAGATTTGATAAACCGGGTGTTCATGCCATATATTGACTCATTTGTCATTGTCTTCATTGATGACATTTTGATCTACTCGTGTAGCATGGAGGAGCACGAACAGCATTTGAGAGTGGTGCTTCAAACCTTTCAAGAACAGAAGCTATATGCTAAGTTACCCAAGTGTAAGTTTTGGTTAGATGCTGTAGCATTCTTGGGGCATGTTGTATAAGTCGAGGGTATTAAGGTAGATCCCAAGAAGATCGAGGCAGTTCCGAGTTGGCCTCATCCTACCACTATGACCGAGTTCAGGAGCTTCTTGGGGTTAGCAGGTTATTATCGTCGTTTGTGGAGGGCTTCTATCTATTATATCACCTTTGACTAGATTGACCCAGAAGGGTGCTCGTTCTGATGGTCCGATGAATGCGAGGCGAGCTTCCAGAAGTTCAAGACCACCTTGACTTCAGCACCGGTGTTAGTGTTGCCTTCCGATTCAGGGATTTACACTGTGTATTGTGACGCTTCACGAGTTGGCCTGGGTTGTGTATTGATGCATGAGGGGCGAGTTATTGCATATGCTTCACGTTAGCTGAAGCCCCGCGAGCGATAGTTCCTGCTCTCAAGATCTGGAGGCATTATCTTTATGGGCTATCCTGTGAGGTTTACACTGACCATCACAGCTTGCAGCATTTGTTCAAGCAGAGGGATCTTAATTTGAGGCAGCATAGATGGCTTGAGTTACTAAAATATTATGATATTACCATCCTTTATCATCTGGGCAAGGCGAATGTGGTTGCCGATGCCTTGAGCAGAAAGGTGGAGAGCATGGGTAGTTTGGCATTTATTTCAGCAGAGGAGAGGCCATTAGCCTTGGACATTCAGTCCTTGGCTAATAGACTTGTGAGGTTGAATATTTCAGAGCCCAGCCGAGTTCTTACATGCGTCGTCACCCAGTCTTCACTATTCGAGCAGATCAAGGCTCGCCAGTACGACGATCCGCACTTATTTATTCTCAAAGAAACGATACTATATGGTGGTTCCAAGGAGGTTATATCAGTGGAGATAGTGTTCTACGACTCCAGGGTCGTCTTTGTGTCCCTAATGTCGATGGATTGAGGGAAAAGATTCTAGAGGAGGCACACAATTCTCGATATTCTATTTATCCAGGTGCTACAAAGATGTATCGCGACCTGAGGCAGCATTATTGGCAGCGGCGGATGAAGAAGGACATAGTTTAGTATGTAGTGAGGTGCCTTAATTGCCAGCAGTTTAAGCACGAGCATCAGAGGCCAAGTGGCCTACTCCAGTAGATGGTTATACCTGAGTGGAAATGAGAGTGCATTACTATGGATTTCGTAGTTGGGCTGTCGCGGACCTTGCGGAAGTTTGATGTAGTTTGGGTCATTGTCTTTTTTACAGGTTGACCAAGTTGGGACACTTCATTCTGGTGGTGACCACGTATTCTTCAGTGAGATTTGCCCAGATTTACATTCAGGTGATCGTTCGCTTACATGGTGTTTCTATCTCTATTATATCAGATAGAGGCCTTCAGTTTACTTTGCATTTCTGGAGGGTAGTACAGAGTAAGTTGGGGACCTGGGTAGAGCTCAGCATAGCCTTTCATCTACAGACCGACGGGCAGTCGGAGTGGATGGTTCAGATCTTGGAGGATATGCTCAGACCATATATGATTGACTTTGGAAGGCAGTGGGATCTACTCTTGCCTTTGGCCGAGTTTGCTTACAATAACAGTTATCAGTCCAGCATCGAGATGGCTCCATTTAACTTTTTATATGGTCGGCGATGTCGTTCGCCTATCAGATGGTTTGAGCCTGGTGAGGCTAAGTTATATGGTTTTGATTTGGTGAAGGATGCCTTGGAAAAGGTAAAGTTGATTCAGGAGCGACTTCGCACAGCACAATCTAGATAGAAGAGTTACGCGGATCAGAAGGCACGTGATTTATCATTTATGGTGGACGAGAAGGTTCTCTTGAAAGTCTCACTGATGAAGGGAATCATGAGGTTCGGGAAGAAAGGCATGTTGAGCCCAAGGTTTATAGGTCCATTTGAGGTGTTGAGACCAGTTGGGGAGGTTGCTTATGAGCTTGCTCTGCCTCCCAGTCTATCGGGAGTTCATCCGGTCTTCCACGTGTCTATGCTCTGGAGGTATCAACCAACAGGTCACATGTGTTAGACTTCAGCACAGTTCAGCTAGATGAGAGCCTAGGTTATGAGAAGAAGCTAGTTTCCATTGTTGACAGGCAGGTCCACCAGTTGAGGTCCAGAAGATTTCTGTGGTAAAAATTCAGTGGAGAGGCCAACCAGTCGACCAGGCGACTTAGGAGGCCGAGGAGGACATGCAGGGCAAATATCCACATATTCGGCACTCCAGGTATGATTCTAGACCCGTTCGAGGACACACTTTTGTTTAAGAGGTGGAGAATGTAACGACCCGACTGGTCGTTTTGCTTTATAGATCCCCATTCCCCTAAATAAGACTCATCGTATGTGCTTTAGCTATTTTGTGACTTACGGGGATGGTTAGTTCGGGTTTGGAAGGGTTCCCATTGAAATCGGAACACTTAGTTCCTTAATATTGGCTTTAAAGGGTTAAATTTGACTTGGTTCAACATTTCTAGTAAACGACCTCAAGACCGAGATTTGACAGTCCCAATATGTTCGTATGATGATATTGGACTTGGGCGTGTATCCGGATCGGATTTTGGATGACCCGGGAGCGTTTCGGCGCCTAAAATTGAAAGTTGGCTTATTGAAGGTTTAAAAGTTCTTTAAATTTGGGTTAGAGTAGATTTTTGTGTTATCGAGGTCTGTTTGCGATTCCGAGCCTGGGAATAGTTCTGTATGGTGATTTAAGACTTGCACGCAAAATGTGGTATCATTCCAAGTAGTTTAAGTATGATTCGGCACGTTCGGAACAAGTTGGAAGAACTTGAAGTTCATAAGTAGATTAGATTTGGTTTGGGGTGTAATTCTTAGTTTTGGTGTTGTTTTCCGCGTTCCAGAGGTTTAGAGCGAGTCCGTCTCATGTTTACAAACTTGTTGGTATGTTTGGACGAGGCCTTGGGTGCTACTCAGACGATGCACGGATCGAGTTAGACCTTGAAAGGGGCTGCTGGTGCACCAGTTCTGGTGTGCCCCCAGGTGCGAGATTTTGGCCACAGGTGTGAGCTCTTGGCCGCAGAAGCGGCTTTGGGTGTGTGGCCGGTGGTCCACAGAAGCTGACGAACATACACAGAAGCGCCCTCGCTTCTGCAATGAGAAGCTCGCAGGTGCGATAAGAGGCTAGCCAGGCCTGGACCGCAGATGCACTCCACTCTCCGCAGAAGTGGAAGCCCGTCCGCAGAAGCGGAGTCAGCCAGATTGGGCTAGGACCGCACCTGCGATGGCCTTTCCGCGAGTGTGGCACCGCAGATGCGGCCCCAGGTCTGCAGAAGCGACAATGCTGGAGGCAGTGAGGTCCATTTAATACGGAACTTAGGCTATTTTTGGTTCATTTATTTCACTTCTTGGGCGATTTTAGAGCTTCTTAGAAAGGGATTTCTACCTAGCTATTAAAGGTAAGTAATTCCTACCCAATATAAGTTAAATACTTAGATTATGGGTAGATTTTAACATGTAAGATTGTGAAAATTATAGGTTTAGATGAAAAACCTAGGGTTTGATAAAAATGGGATTTAACCACGAAAATAGTTATGAAATTGGGTGGAAATGATATATTTGAGTTTGTGAGGTTATGGGTAACAATTATCTACGAAAATTTTCAGAATCCGGGCACGTGGGCTCGGGGGTGAATTTTAGGAATCTTCCAATTTGGGACGGGTAATTACTCTAATAGTAAACTATGAATGTTTGAAAATGTGTTGATTAATTTATATAATATTTGACTAATTTCGGATTTTTTGGCACCGAGTTGAGGATGTAAAGCATATTTGTGAATTGGAAATGAGCTTGAGAATGAGGTAAGTATCTTGCCTAACCTTGTAAGAGGGAACTCATCCCCTTAGGCGTATTTTCATTGTGAATTATTTGTGTGAGGAGCTACGTATGCACTAGGTGACGAGAGTCCGTGCGTAGCTATATTTTATGAGATGTCCCGGTAGTCCAAGATTTATATCATGCCTTGACTATATGTTATGTTTATTATGCATATTAATTGTCTAAAATAAAGTTGAGATTAGAGATTGTAAAGTTGAAACTCTCCAACTTAGACATCCTATTTTTGGAAAGAATTGAGGAATATATAATAACTCTAAGAAATACATGCCCACTCGCGTCACAAGTACTTCCGCAAGTGAGGTAAACATCTCTAATCTCATGGGAGCGGGCCATTCGCCTCGGCAGATTAATAGATGCATCTATGATTCGTGTCGTTCGACCCTCGACAGTGCACATAGTATAATTTTGGATCGGGCCGTACGACCTCGGCATAAATTGTGCGTTATAATACTCGAAATCTAATTACACTTAATATTATTTCATGGCTTGTGAGGTTATAATTTATTTAATGACAGAAGTTGAATCGGGATTAATAGGTGTTGGCTAGAGAGAGTCTTGGGATTTTATCATCAGTGAGGGACCATTTATTCACTAATCGTTGTGGTGTTATTACTATTATTATTTTCATGTTCCATACCTGTTTATAATTCTTGTATTTTATTATTGGCCTACAGTAAGTCTCGATGTCGAACCCTTATCACTACTTCTTCGAGGTTAGACTGGATACTTACTGTGTACATGTCGTTTATGTACTCACGCTACACTTCTGCACTAACCGTGCAGGATCTGAGGCAGGTGCATCTGGTAGACATCCCAGCGCGCACCCCTGATACTCCGAGACTTAGTGATGAGCTGCTTCCGAGTCCGTTCTGCAGCACCTGAAGTCTCTCTTTTGTATTTACTTTCTGTCTACTCTACTTCAGACAGTAGTTTAGTGTCTGTATATCCTACTAGTAGCTCATACACTTGTGACGCCAGGTCTTGAAATTATGGTAGTAGACATTTGATGATTTTTGAGTATTTATTTCATCATACTGGTCCTTATGATTGCTCACACTTTATTTTACTAGATTTTTCACCTCACTTATTTAAAAATTAAAAATCGACCATTTCTAAAATGTGTAAAAGGATAATTACATGGCTAGTTCACCGTTAGCTTGCCTAGCAGCGACGTTGGACACCATCGTGACCTATAGAGAATATTGGTACGTAACAATAGATCTCTCAGATCTTAGCAAGATAGTAGACTCTTTTGGTTTTCAGGGGTTTCAATGAGGCTTACTCTCGTATGAAAAGCAACCCTCATAGGACTTTTACTTCTCAGCATCAATCATGCTTAGGCTTTGTTAATTCAGAAGGAGAAACATAGAGAAATTCATGTCGCTCAGCATCTAGTTGACTCTGCTTTAATGTTTGTTGTTTAACTAAAAAATACATTTTGTGGTCAAAGAAAATAAAATAAGGAAATGGAAATCTTATTGATAATTGCAGTGTTTTTTCAATAGAAAAGAACAAGATCTTCGAATTGCAGAGAATAACAAGAATCTTGATAATTGATAGTATTATTTTGTGATTTTCTCGATGAGAATACAAGATATGGTAAGGGAATTTATATAATGGTATAATTTATAAATGCTCGCTCTATTTAATTTCTGTCCGTTACTAACATTTATTACATTAATTACCCGCCACATGGGTGATTTGTAATGGTTAAGGTAATAACGATCTATCACGCATAATCTGAGATTATGTTTATTTCTTTTCATATTCGTGGCTATTAATAATCCTTCCATCTTCGTGGCTTCTAGTATCCTTAATTATCTACTTCCTTTGTTCCAGCTAATAGACACAATATTCTTGTAGACAATCCCGTGGCTATTACTTCTGCCTTTTCTATTCTTCATTTTGCTTTATCACTTCGACTCCCATACCATCGTCAGCATATTATTGGTTGACGTAGTAAATTTATTTTCCATCAATACATTTGTAAAATAGCAATTTGGTTGTCAAAAGTTTGTCAACACAGAAAAGAAGGGATAATTAGCTTTCGAAAATTTAAGAAATTTAGTTAAGTTGCCTTTTAAGTAGTACAGGCATAGTCAAATAATTTTTCTATTAAAAAAAAAGAAATATAACTATATTAGGTAATTTCGGATAACTAAATTATCATTTGAGTAATGGTAGTATATCAAAGTAACTTCAAAATGTAAGCCTACTATAAAGAGTTAACTCGATGGTAAAAGCCCGTAACGTTCATTTTCTTTTTTCCGAACAAAATCCAATAACATTATCTTCACCCGAATGTGGGATTTATTTTCAACATGGTTACTTCCATGCGAAAAAAAGAAAAAAGTATAGTGGTGTCTTATCTATCTATGTATCTAATAGTCATTATCAAGGCTGATGTGGATACAAACAAGTGATTAATTTTGTGGGCCCCAGAACGTGAAGCAGGTAACCCATTCAAATGATTATGCCATTGGTGTGTTTGACTAATAATAGTCTAATAACCTGCACTTAGTCTGATGACACACACGTCATTTAGTTCACTAATTAATTTTGAACTGTAACTTCGATGCTATCTTTCAGAGGTAGTAAATTGAAAACACACTTTTATTAATAACAAAATAGACATCTTAATCTCCGTTACACCTCACCAAAATAACTCTTATCTTGAATTTTTAAAATGCAAAGTTCATTATTCTCTAGATCAATTAGTCTCTCTCCTCATCGTTTTTACACTTTTGAAAAAGTTTAATTCTCAATCAAGTTGAAGTAACATAAATCATTATCCCTCCATTGTCACCTGTGACGTCCCTCTCTTCTCCCTTGGCAACACTCCATATCCTCTACTCGCCATGACAACACCTCTCATAAATGACGTTTAAGAGCTCTTGCACGAACAAAATTAGTTTAGTAGAGCTCTGTTAGATAATAGAATTTAAAGTTTTAATATAAAATTATTTTGATAGTAAACGTTTTACCCCTCAAAATAAGAGGAAAAAAAGAAAGAACAAAAGTCTTTTTTTGTTGTAAACTTTTAATGGAGCTCCTACTTAAACAATTTCACGTAGTGGAGGAGTAGATTTGGATTTTTAGTCGTTTACCCTTTTAATTAGACTAGTCTCATGTTAGCGCGATGCGAGTGTAACCTATCTCAATAAATATTAATTTACTTTAGAATTGTGTTTGAGTTATAAAATATAAATTTCTAAAGATGATCATGAATGTTGAATACATTATGTCTTGTATTGTCTCATTCATGTTTTTTCCAGTTCGGAATTTAACAAAAGTAAATTTTAACATTATACGGTAATAAATTTTGCTCTATTTCTTGATTTCTTGCATTACTAATGGTCTTTCTATGAAAATAATTTATATACTCTAAGATTTATTTGAACTTGAAAAGAATTTTACTTGTATTATGAATTTGGAAAAGAATATAAGTGGATTTTTTCTAATTAATTAATTTAAATACTTAATTATTTGTTCTTAATATTTAAAAGACATAATTATTTTTTGCCTACCCGAATTCTTATAATTAGCTCATATAAAAATTATATCTACATTTTTATTTAATAAAATTTATTTTTTCAGATTGCAAAAAAGCTAAATGGGAGGAATTTCATCCATGCACGACATATTCCAAAAACAATAAAAGAAAAGAAAGGAAAATGGTATTTGTTACAGAATTAATAATCACTGAATACCAGATTATTTTTTGTCTATTATATATCAAAAGATCTTGATATAAAAAGAATTTTATATAAATGGAAACATAAAAAAGTTATTAAAAAGTGCATCATCTCCATTATTATTCATCAACCGAGCTTCGCACTGAATTGCTAAATATTACAGGGAGATATGAGTATTTATTGATGAGATATTAAAGTAGTTTCTATCCTAATTAATAACAGTACTACATCATCAAGACCTGGACAAATATTTCATAGTCTTTACGTCCTCTTTCTCTAATCTTTTTATTCCTTTTTATGGTAATTAAAATTATATTTACCAAGGAAGAACATACAATCATTAATCTTTTTACTCTTTCATGCATACATTTTATTTATTATTTATATATAATTTAAGTGCATGATTTATATAAAGTAAAATTTTAATATTTTAAAGTTCAAAATATTAAAGACTTTGTACATTGTCTTTAGGATAATAATTAAATAGTTATTAAATGAAATTTTTCTTAAAGTAATTAATACATATTTTAAGGGACTTCAGATTCTCTTTTTTCAAGTTTGAAATGGTGAAAAATGCATTAGTTTTAAAATCTATGTTATATTCTAGGTAAATATTAATTAATTAATAGTATTGAATTGGATATTGTATAAAATTAAAACTATAATAGGTATTATATCTCTTATCATTGAAAGGATATGAGAGACAAACGTGGTAAAAGTATATTAGTGGTTTTTTCTTTGGTTGTACTACTTTTATAAGTTAAACTTTCAATTGATTTTGAAATCCTAAATATTAGTATTCGTATTTGTGATGATCTGATGCAATATAAAAAGTGAAAACAAGAAAACAAAAGATAGAAGCAAGACGCTCAATGAACTATCAAGACAACAAGTAGGAACTAGTCTACTTACCTTCTTGATGAAGTCACGGAGTACCTATACTATATGAACAACCCTCAAAACAACAATGGTCTTGCAAACTGTTCGATCAAACAAAGGAGCAAGTTCAATTTTGAATCACACCAAAATTGGACAAGTTAATTCACACGATTTTGGGAGCAATGTGCTGCCGTTTTTTGATTGATAATAGTGTCAAAAGGTATCAAAATAATAAAGTGTTTAGGCTTATATAGAATGAGCCTTTACCTAAATCAACTAGGAAAAGAATAACTAGTTAACCTAAATCAACTAGGAAATAACTAATTAACAACAAGGCCACAATTTGGCTAAGTTTAAGAAATAGTCACGCAGGACTCCAAAACAAGTAAGAATTAATGTCTTCCATAACTATACAATAATACATGCCAAACGCAAACTTCACACGCCAAACGCTTGGATCTTCTTCACCATCAAATGTGCATCATGAAGCTCTTTAGCTTGACTTCTCATGAATGGTCTTGAAGGTTTAAACGTATCATGATTAGGTTGACCTGCATCATCCTCCCCTTCTTGGGAAGATTTCGTCCTCGAAATCGAACCTTCTTCATATTTTAAAGCAACACAAGGAGTCAAGTCAGTGACATTGAATGTCTTAGAAACAGCATAATCATCAGGCAGATCTAGGACATAAGCATTATTATTGATCTTCTGCAATACTTGAAATGGTCCATCTCCCCGCGGAGCTAACTTTCCTTTCCTATGGTTCGGAAATCTTTCCTTTCGGAAGTGCACCCAAACCCAGTCACCTTTCTTTAAGTCCAGCTTTTTCCTTCTTTTATTCTTCTTGACCGCTACCTTTTCATAAGCATCCTCCAAAGTTTTCCTCACCTTAGCATGCAATTCGAGCAACCTAGCTACCCGATTTTCTCCGTCAACGCTAATAACTGCATCTCTCGGCAAAGGAACAAGATCAAGTGGTATCAAAGGATTAAAACCATAAACACATTCAAATGGAGTAATGCTAGT